>JAODUK010023159.1:0-14136 GCA_027564635.1 Typhlichthys eigenmanni
TTTTCCCGGGGGGCATAACCCCCGGACCGCTATTTTAGTTTGTCACCTTTTTCACTAGTGATGAGTTTGCACCCCTGGTTTTAAGTGTGGGTAAATGTTTGGGTGATAACGATGTGTGTTTTTTTTTTTTTTTTGGAACAAGGAAATGCTAGTCAGCTTTGAACAAATAAGGACATCTGTTGACTTGTCTAGAGAGGCGTGTATTTGTCTTCATTGTCTTATGTGACATTTGTGCAGTGTGAAATGTGTTCTTGTTCTTATCTGACCATTGTGTTTCATCCCCAACTATGTGGAAGAAACTCCCGGTTGTGTGAATAGTTGAGGCAGTATTCGTTTTTACTTTAGAAATGTATTAAAAAAAATGTCTGACTCCTGGTCAGTTTGCTTTGCCTTTTTAATCTGGGTTTTACAACATTATGAATGACTCATTAATGTCCTGATATTGTGCGTTTGTTTATTTATTTTAATTATAGTTTATTTTTTTATTGACCTTGTATCACTGGTAATAACTGCCTGTAAACATTAAGCCTCTGCACAGCAGTTAAACATTTCTGTGTGTGTGCGTGCATGGCATGACGGGGTTCGCAGCTCTGGTGGATGATGTTTGCTCACGTCTATGTGGCGGAAATCGCTCGTAGAAAGCTCAACAGCTGTTCCCGTTAAGCGGGCAAAGTCCAGTCCGTCTTTATTTTTTCTATTTTACACATTCCCGCCATCTTTCTTTCCCCGTATTCAAACGGAAAGCTTTAATCACCTCAGTTAGTAAGGTTTAAACTCACTTTTCAGGATCCTTCTGTTGAAGGACCTTTTCTTTTCAGCCAGCATCAGGGGGAAAATGCATCTCCCTCTGTCCATGCCCTTAACAGGACCTCCACAGGACGGGTTGCAGTTCTTACTGTGGCCAGGAGGGGGAGCAGGACCGGGTGGTCCTGAAGAGAGTACTGCTGGCGTTCGCCCGCTGGAATAAAGCCGTGGGCTACTGCCAGGGATTCAACGTGCTGGCGGCGCTCATACTAGAGGTCACCGAGGGCAACGAGAGTGACGCGCTCAAGGTAGACGTTCTTATAGACTCATGACTGCACACAATCTAAAGGGGAGTCAGCGATTGTACGCTAATAACATTTCAGGTCAAATTCAGTTCATGTCTCCTCACGCGGTCCGCCCATTGTGTACGCACTGAAAAAATAATCTGGTGTTTTTACACACTACAGTCCTGGCTCTGTAAATATGAACACAAACTAAGTGGTACACAAAAACACTATTGCAGGCTTGGCAATGCGTTTCCAGTGTGTACGTGAGGGAATTGAAGGGAGAGGTGTTTGTGTTTTTGATAGTTAAAATATTAACAAGCTTTCTCCAGAATGACTCTAGTTTAATAAACAGTGATTAGAGTAAGAGTTTACTCAGGGATGGTCCGAAGGCCTTTATGGGGGCCTAAGCATAACTATTCATTTATTTTTCCTCCTGAAGGATATGCCACTTTTTTAAATATATTTTTATTTATTTTGTTGGCAACTTAATTTATTAAATTTAATGTGACACCAGCAGGCAGCGAAAATTGATTAAACCCGTAGTATCTACAGTACCAGGCATGGCTTTATCTAATTGCATTTTTGTAAGTGCTCTTCGGTGCCCTCTGGTGGCCACGGAGGTGCTTAGTTTGTGTCTGGCTGGCCTTGAATTTACTACCGGGGTCATAGTGCATACATTACCTGATGACGCCTGTCTGTCTGTCTATCTGCTTGCCTGTCTGTCTACCTACTTGCCTGCCTGTCTCTCCCTCCATCCAGGTGATGATATACCTGATTGACAAAGTGTTGCCAGAGAGTTATTTTGCCAACAACCTACAAGCACTGTCAGGTACACACACAAACTGCACACGCGTGCACACACACAAACCCTGTCTGTCTCTCACCCTGTTTTTCTTGTCCTCTCTCTCCCACCCTGTCTGTCTCTCCCACCCTGTCTGTCTCTCCCACCAGTGGACATGGCGGTGTTTAGAGACTTGCTGCGCCTGAAGCTGCCGAGGCTTTCTCAGCACCTGCACCACCTGCAGAAGATAGCTAACAGAGAGGCTGGAGGTAAGCCTGCCGTCTGTCTGTCTGTCTGTCTGTCTGTCTGTCTGTCTGTCTGTCTGTCCCGTGTAACCTGTGTGTGCTAGCCCGTGCGTGCTAACAGCTAACCCGTGTGCACTAGCCCGTGCATGCAAACAGCTAATCTGTGCTTGCTAGCCTGTGAATGCTAACAGCTAACCTGTGTGCACTAGCCTGTGCATGCTAACAGCTAACCGGTGTGCGCTAGCCTGTGCATGCAAACAGCTAACCTGTGTGCACTAGCCCGTGCATGCAAACAGCTAACCTGTGCGTGCTAGCCTGTGCATGCTAACAGCTAACTAGTGCGTGCTAGCCTGTGCATGCTAACAGCTAACCTGTGTGCACTAGCCTGTGCATGCTAACAGCTAACCTGTGCGTACTAGCCTGTGCATGCTAACAGCTAACCTGTGCGCGCTAAGCGCTAACATGTGGCGGTGGTCCTCCTCTCCTCCCCCACCCAGGCAGCTATGAGCCCCCCCTGACCAACGTCTTCACCATGCAGTGGTTCCTCACCATGTTCGCCACCTGCCTGCCACCACACACCGTCCTGAAGATCTGGGACTCGGTGTTCTTCCAAGGCTCAGAGGTTCTGCTCCGGGTGGGCCTCGCCATCTGGGAGAGACTGGGAGAGTACGTGGACCCCCTCCACACACACACACACTGTATATCTCATACATACATACACACATACATACATACATATACTGCACACACTCTAGGACGCGGTTAAATCTTTATATATATGGTTTTATGTTAACTTATGTTAACATATAAAGTTTTTTTGCCAGGTCTCTCTTGGAAAAGAGATTTTGAATCTCAGTGAGACTAACTGGTAAAACGGAGGACGAGTAAAAAATAAAGTGGTCCTCATTATGCTCTTGCTTCCTAAATGGTCCTAGAGGAGGCAGCATTACTAGAGTCACGCTTTGTCGAGTCATGGGTTCGAGCCCCAGTGTTGGCCCACTTGTAGACGTCCTCGAACAAGAGGACTGACCCCCCAGCCCTCTCAGTTCAGTTTCTTTTCGCTGAGATTCCGGTTTGGGAACCCTGTCGGCATTAGCGTTCGCACCGCCACCCTGCTAGCGGACCAATCAGAGTGGGCTAGTGAGATGACGTCGAAACGATGATGGAGCAGGAGGAGGCTGATTGGTTAAACGTTGTCAAAATGAATCGGAGGTCTATGCCCAGCATTGCCAGACCTTCTGCACACGTGTGTATTAAGTCTGGTTACACCGGGCTACTAATCCCCACCTGCTTCTTGTGATGATGGAGTAATTTGCTTTCGGATAAATGCGTCCGCTGAATGACCTGATGTGAAATTCGTCCTCTCTCTCCTGTGACTCCTCTAATCTCTCCTCCTCTCTCTCTCTCCCTCCCCACTCCCCTTCCCCCCCCACCCCCCATCTTTCCCGCCACAGGAGGATAGAGTACTGTCAGACAGCAGATGAGTTCTACAGCACCATGGGCTGTCTGACCCAGGAGATGCTGGAGCATGGCCTCATCGACCCTGTGGACCTCATGCAGGTACACGCACACGCACGGACACGCACGCACACACACGCTCACACACGCTCACACACGCATGCAAACACACACACACACGCTCACACACGCTCTGAGACGGTAGTCTGATATTCTTCACTCCTTTCACTATACATTTTTTTCTTTGTTTTGTTTTCATAATCCTTATTTGGTCTTTCTTTCCCTCCTATTACTGTTAATGTAAATGTGCAGATGGTTGATAGTAGAGTTTGTCCGTTCTCCAGGAGGTGTATTCCATGGCCGTGTTCCCATTCCCCCAACTGGCAGAGCTGAGGGAGAAATACACCTACAACATCACCCCCTTCCCCACGTCGGTGAAACCCAGCGGAAGGTTTGTATGGCCGCGCTGCTGCCGTGGAGCTAGCTTGACACGCCAGAGGGATTGTCGGTCACATGTCCATCCGGGGAGCCGTCTCTCTGGGCGACCGTGCGTCAGAACTATTATAACGCTGTTTGAACTTTCAACACATACTTGGCAGTCGATTGGATGAACCATCTGCCCGTCATTATTGTTGTTCAAGTCGTCTTACCTAAACCACGGCCGTAGATATCGGTATGATGCCGATCGGTCAGTTCATTTGTTACTCGTAAGGAATTCCGAAGCTGTTTACAAACCTCTTGTAGCTGTGTGTGTGTGTGCGCGTGTGCGCGCGCATTCATGTGATTGACAGGTAAGGTAGCTGGACCAGTCAGAACCTTCAGGTCCGAGGCGTGTCACTCACTGAAAGCTGCTATGACCTTTCTAATAAGTTTGAAATGTCAAGCTCTAAAATCCTACACAGCGGGTTTAAAGTGTAACTCCGCCCCAGGTCCGACCCTGACTCCACCCACTGGACAAGGAGGAGATTAGTGGGGGGAGGGGAGCGGGCTGAGAGGGGGACCCCCTTCCCCCCCCGCACGAGCGGACCAAGTGTACCAGCCAAGTCCTCTGAGGCGATTTTGTTTTTAACGGATATGACGTGTAGAGCCATTTTCAGACCATAAAATCCCCATTTGTTGTTTAGTTTACAGCTCAGCCACCACAATGTAGGTTAACTGCTGTCTGTCCAGACTGAACAGGGCTGCTGTACTTCATCAAGTGTGATGAATGAGTGTCGTAAAGCTCCAGGTTGCCCTCTGCCTCTCCTTCCATTGTGACGTGTGCAATGCACACTATGTCACTATCGGAGCCCTTTGCACTCTAATAGTATCTGCTACAAATGCAATATGCAAATGTGGGTTTATGAGGGTGAGTAGTAAATGTATAACTAGGACAGCACTCGCAACCATGTAGAGGAAACCCTGTAGATGTTTGAGGAATAATTAAGGCTGCTCGATTCTTGGAAAATGAATAATCATGATTATTTTGGCCAATATTTAAATTACGATTGCTTAATGATTATTCATTGACTTTGGAAAGATGTTGCATTTACTGCTCCATGTTTCAACAGTAAAACAAATAAACAGTGAAAACCACTTCAACTGTGAAATGTCTCTTAATACGTTTCACGTTGTTATCTCACTTTCACCCAGCGAGGGATGAAAGTGAGCTTGCGCCTGTCATTCATTCATTCATTCAAATGTAGTGTGCAAAATGATTTTCTCTCGATTTATATTGTTTCTGTAATTGTTAGGGTTAGTAATTGTTAGGAGCTGTTATTGAAATCACGATTAAAATGTGATTAATTGCACAGCCCTAGCAAATAATTCCTAATTACATTTAGTTACGTGTTGGTGAAGCTGGTGTGATGACGAGGGTAATGATGAAGACATGTCCTGTTGCAGTGGGAATCTGAGAGGATGGGAGAGCGATGATGATGCTGAGATGGACGATGAAGATTCGGTGGTGACCGCTCTGGGCTGCCTGGGGCCACTAGGGGGCCTACTGGCCCCGGAGCTCCAGAGATACCAGAACAATCTGAGGGGTCAGTACACACACACACACACATACACACACAGAGGCACGCACACACACACACGCACGCACACGCACGCACACGTGCACATGCTGCCAGCCTGTCTATGAAAACAAAAAGAGCTTGGATGACATCACCCCACATAGAGTGAGTGTGATGTCGTTCTGTGCTCAGGATATAATTGCGCCACTATATGTTTTACTGAATTTAGAAAATGGTGTGTTTGCTGCCACATTCATCTATATAATATCATATATACCTTTTAATGAATTCTGAATCTCGCCAAAGTCTTCTTTATTCCGTAACCTATTTCAGCCAATAATCATGTGGTTGCACTGACGCAAACACAGTAGAAGTAAACCTTGTTAGGAGAGAGAAAAAAAGCTTTTTAAACTTTATTTTGGGGCAGTCACTAAACATTTTAAGCAGTTATCAGATTTGACTGGTGATTGTATACAGTAACACCCTGTTTTTATGTCCCAGTGATCATTGACAGTGCAGTTCCAACTGTCTCCTTTTATTCATTTAGATAACTGCCTGATAACTGCCCGGGATCATTATCAAAATGGCTGCTGTGTGGCCAGACTGACCTATAAGGACTTTAGACAGACCTCCAGCCTTATACAGTCAGACACGCTGTTTTGTGCCCTCAAATGAAATCTCCCTTTTCCTTCTCCTTCAACACACCTTCCTGGTAAACAAGGGCCACGAGCGTTATCTGAGAAAACATGCTGTGTTCTGTGAGGTCAACGCAACCCGGCCGTTTCTTAACTGTCAAGTCGACATGGGTTTCATGCCGTTTTTGCCTTCAATATTGTTTAAGGCAGCCCAAGTACGGCAACTGATAATGCAGTGTTAAATCTGCTGTTAAGTGTAGGTGAACTGCATGTACTGTAGATTAAAGGTATACGTTAGTCAGCTATTGCAAGCTAAATGTACACAGCCCTGGCTCCGTAAATAGCAACATAAAGAAAGTAGCGAACACCGCTCGTACCAACAAAGCTGTAGCACTATGCTTTGCTTCACAATGTGTTTCTATGTTTGAGTCGGCGCTGCAGGGGCCTGAGGAGCCATGCTGTTTTGGACTGACCTTGCCTTGAGTGCAGATTAACTGTGTTTACTGAAACCTTGGTACACCAGGCAGTTGTTCAGCATGCCTTTGAGAGCATGTGAAATACACAGATGCACAAAGCTGTGTGTTAAGTGGCCCACGTGAAACCAACACTGCCCCCCTGTGGCCAAAATAAACTATTGCCACCTTGTATCAAGTTGATCAAAGCAAAGCGATTACCTAGCAAAAGACCAGTGTTCCTGCGTTGCTCAGTAACCAAGGGCAGATTCTCTCTCTAATTTACTTAATTGGAATGAAAGTTCAAAGACAATATTGCCAAAGCATAACAAATAAAATATAGTCGAACTGTTTGGACAACTAATACCCCCCGCCCCCTCTCTCTCTCTCTCTCTCCCTCCCTCCCTCGCAGCAGACCAGAGGCGGGAGCAGGGCAGCATAGCGGAGCTGAGCCCTGGTGCGGTGGGGGCCGGCGGGCCGGTGGGGGCGGCCGTCAACAGCATGATGATGGAGCGTATGAGCACGGACATCGCCGCCCTGAAGCAGCAGTACGTGCGCATCAAGAGAAGGCAGCAGCAACAGGCCATGCAGCTGTACATACGCACAGGTGGGCGCGCACGCACACGCACACACACACAGGCAGATACATGTACACAAGCACGCGCGCGCACACACACACACACGCACACGCACACACACACAGAACTAACGATAAACTGAATCCCATCCCATAGGACCTGAATATCCAGTGACTACAAACTTGGGGGTTCCTTCCAACCCCGCTGACCATCACATGAATGGTATAAACCACTCTTGGGTTGGCCCAAATGGTTGTCTGGGATGGGGGTGCTCTGCTTTAGATGTCTTTGGTGCTTCACTGCTTGATTCTGATTAAGTGATTGAGGCTGATCATGTCTCATAAGTTACATACTTATATAAAGGAGGCTGCAAACTAATAGAGGCGCTTCTGTAGAAACACATCTCTCTCTTCTTCAGGGTGTGGCCGGTTCTGTTCCATGGTTTGTACGCCAGACAGACTGTTCTGGTTATTTGCCTCTCTCGCGTCAAGAGACGGGAATGGATGGGTTGTGGATTTTGACGCTGGTCTACCGGAGCTGCATGAATGAGGCGTTACTAGTCGTGCTAGTGTCACGAACAGGTGTTTCACACGTAATTATCTTGCTGAAAAAAGCCATGTGTAATGTATAATAACAGTTATTATACCTTTTTAAGATAATTTTTGAGACAACGTCTATAGTGGAGCCATTCACATTATCATGGTTTGCTGACAGTCTTGAAAATGTTTATTTTATTAAAATAAAATAATTTTGGTTTCTCCAAAGAAATGTGACACTGGCAGTCCACACATGAGAATGTGTGTATGTAACTGTATATGTCTCCAGGAAAAGGTTGTCTCTTAGATAATACCAAATAAAATCCCCTGTTCTTTCTCTAAGTGCTGGATTCCTTCTCAAAGCCTTCCTGACTAACTTTCTTTTGGACTGCTAATCCTGCTGGGGTCTGGAGCACAGTTTGGGTCCAATGTCATGTTCTGCACGCACACACACTGGCCAAAATACTGTCAATTTGTCATAATGATTAATATTGTATCATTTAACACAAAAAAAGAAAAACACCATATAAATGTTCAATGATACAATAGTTACAAAACATTTTTTGGCTCAGTGCTTTTGGAGGGCCAACACATTCCCAGCCAATCACTATAACAGCTGTCTTCGCTGGTAATCCAATCTTGGAGGGGTTGCGTAACAATTGTCGTAAGTGGGGTATATTGATGTGAAACTCTGAACTGTCCATGGAACAGATGTCCCCTTTATCCAAGATGGTGGAATGATTTGCAGTGTATCCTCAGTTGTGTATTGTTGTGTGACATGATCCAGTGTTAAATTAAGTTTTAAGTTAAGTTGCAAAGTAAATGACAGCCAATCTCTACTTTAGGACTTAGATGCATTTTATAAACCTGCTGTTGATAGTGTGGCCTGGGTAGGTTAGACATGGCTGATGCTTGACAGTAGACCTATGCAAGTAAATTAATTTAATTATATTAGCCCCATGGATCGGTTACAACTGTCCGATTGTCACCGATACCGATCCAGCTATTTAAGTCAGTGTCGGACTGATTTCCGAACTCGGTATCGTATCTGTGCTATCCCTAGTAATGACCCCGGTAAATTTATAGATAAGTGGTTCCCAAAGAGGGGGTCAGACGTTCAGAGCTACCTGTGGAGATAATTTCCTGAAATTAAATAGAAATAAAATAAAAATGATTAGCAATGGTATATTTAGCCATCATGTTTAATACAATACAGTTTATACATTGACTGATTGCTACTAGCCTACAGTTTACTGTAATTACTATAAAATAGTATTGCAGCTTTTATGCTTCAACCACCTTTGTCTATCGTGGGGTCTCTGTTAAATACTTGGGGTTTGCCGACTGGGTACCCCTGGATTAGATAACTAGTCATGTTATTGATGCGTTTATCTGCTGTCTCCTCCCTCCTATCTTCTCCCTCCTTATCTCCTTGTCGCCTCCCCTCCTCCCATCACCCCCCCATCTCCTCCCCCCTGCCTAGACAAGTGCCCGGCCACCAGTGTGCTCCCCTCCCAGCTTGGCCCGTCCTCCCCAGTGGTCAACCACCTCCTCCTGGGGAAGAAGCCCCGCGGTGGGAGCCCCTGCCTCCGGGGCTCCAGGGCGGCGGGTGGGGGAGGAGGCGTCCAGGCCTGGACCGGCTCCCAGCGCTTGCCCTCCTCCCCGGGCCGTGGGGCCGCGGCGGGGTCTCCCTGGCGGGCTCACGTGCGCGCTCACCGCAGGAACCTGGCACACGCACGTGCACAGCTGGGCTTCAGGGAGACGGGGAAGGAGGAGGAGGAGGAGGAGGAGAGCGAGGAGGGGAGCGAGGAGGGGAAGGGCGATCGGGGGAGCAGGGACGCCCCAGTCTCTCCGACCCCCGGCGGTGCAGCCGTATCCGACCCCGGTGAGGTGGAGGAGGAGGCCGGGGCGATCGAGGAGGGCGTGGCCTCCCTGGACTTGGAGGCGGAGCTTCCCGCCATCGTCGTCACAGACGGCAACAACAACAACCCTGTCTCCCCCGCTCCCTCCCCTTCCCCCGCTCTCCCTGACGCACCAGAACCCCCCCCACTACCCCTCCCCCTCCTCATCCTTCCCTCCACTCCCCCCCGCGGGAAGTCTGACTCCTCTGGCTCGAACAGCAACGCCTCCCCCGCCAGCCCCCCTCTCCCTCCCCCCATCTCCCCCTCCCTCTCCCCCCCCTGCTCCTCCACGCCCAGCCCGACCTCCACCTCATCCACCCTCCTCCCCCCACCTCCCCCATCCCCCTCCTCCCCCAGGCCGGCGGTCTTCTCCCCGGTCCCCAGCGTCAAGCGGCCGCGGCGCTCGCCGGCGGCCAGGAACCTGGGCCTGTACGGCCCCACCCCCAGGACCCCCGCCGTGCGCTTTCCCCAGCTCAGCCGGGGCCTCGGCCAGAGCGCCGGTGCGGCCGCCGCCACCAGGAGGCAGTAGAGTACCCTCCCCCCCCCCCCTCCCCCCGGCCCCACCTTTTTCTGTCCTGCGACCAGGTGGAGTCGTCATAAAACTGACGGTGTGTGTTTAACACACACCGACACACACACACACACACACGTTCATATGCTGTCTGAAATCCCACAGCCGTTCCCTTCTTACGGGCTTGTGTGGGAGGGAGGAAGACCCTTAAATCTTACTGTTATATCAGTTAAAGTGACGTCACGTGTTGATGTAGAAATGAATTGGACTTCACACCACGTGTGTAACGTCACGAAAATGGGACTTCCTGTTCCTGTCGTGCATCTACGAGGCTACAGGAGAACAAGGCGTGTGTGTGTGCGTGCGTTAACCGTTTAAACCATTCTGGTTTGTCAGAGGCCGAGGCCTGGTGAAGTAGTGAACAATGGGATTGTGATGGCTGTCCAATCACACGAGGCCTGGTAATGTACAACACTGGGATTGTGATGGCTGTCCAATCACACGAGGGCTGGTGATGTAGTGAACACTGGGATTGTGATAGCTGTCCAATCACACGAGGCCTGGGCAGATGCCCTAGCCTGTTGTGTCTTGTTGAAGACATGCTCTGTTAGGTCACCAGGCCTCTGAAAGAGTATATGAACCTCTGCCCTCAACAAATGTCTCACCTCTGACAAATGTAGGTCTACTATGTATGTATCTACAGGAAAGTGCGAGAGGGGCGGGCGAATAGAAGTTATTTACTGGGGAATTGATTTGTCTTGGTTAGCTTGTGTCCACCATGCATTACGTCTGTTTGAATGAAAGGGGCATGGCCTTGAAGCCAGTCTTTTCATGGACACTTCAAACTTCTATAGCTGGCTATTTTCAATGCGTCACTCAAGACTGTCTGTCTGTCTGTCTGTCTTGTGTGTCAAAGTGTCTGTATCTCAGCTGCACTTGTGTAATTTAATGTCTTGGCCAACGACAATGATGTGACTGTGAGTTTGAATATGACCCCTGGCTCGTGTCGGCTCCTGCAACGTGAATACAACGGTTTGTGTTGAGAGGTCAAAGAAAAATGCTGATGCTGAAACCTGCCAATGGTGTTTCCCACGCATAATGTAAATATAGATGTGCTGTATGCTGTCTAAATACAGTAGCTTTTGTTACTGCACATTTGCCAACCTGTTAAGACCTCAATTCAGTTTATTGTGTCTTTCACTTTACTGTTATTGTCTTTATTTACAGCTTTACCATGGTTTAGTCATTTGTTGAGGGGAAACTAGAAGCTTAGACACTATCACAATGATGTATTCTGACATGTTGTTCTACAGCTCTGGAGAAAGACAATCTTTTATTTATCAGTGATATAAAATAACACACGAACGCATTCGTCAGCTGAAGCAAAACTATTCACAGACACTTCAACTGCCCAACTGAAAATCACTGACATGATGATATTGACACATCTGCTGCAGTATAAGGTTTGGCTGAATGTGGTTGAGGATGTGTGAAAGAGACTGTTATTGTTACCAAATGAGGCTAATATGAGTGCACACTCTTATTAAAGATGTTCATGAAAAAAAGAACAGACGTGTTCGTCTTACTCTGTTGATGTTTACAATGTTTACTTTTCATGCTACATGCTAACAGTGAAATCGGTAGGTTTGAACAGTTGGTTTGTCTTTCGTTTCATTACATTTCATTAAGACACTGCCATCGAGTGGTAATCATTAGGAGGAAACATATCTTACTCAAATGCACAGACGTCTACAAAACCTGGATTTCATTGTACACAATACACTTAGAACAAAACACTACATATACACAGTATGTGATAACACATTACAGCTGTTAACCTGTCTGAAGTACAGTAAAATGCACTTAAACAAAAATAATACACTTAAATACATATGTCAATTTCAAACTGTTTCATAGCACACATGGTAAGCATAGACTAGAATACTCTGGCTATTAAAATGTATTTTTAAAGTACAGTTTAAAATATGCCTTACTAAGAATACAACACAAATAAGGGGAACTAATCCAAAAAACAATGCCTTTTAAATATAATACACAATTGGTCTGTTTTCACCTGTAGTCGTAGTTTAAAGAGTCTAGTTTATCTTCTTAAATGCATCCATGTCACTCTCAGGCTTAGTGGCTGTATGTACAAATGTCGACACTGGTTATAGGATTTGTGACATTCATGATGCATGTCCCTTTAATTTTAAAGGTGGAGTCAGCAATTGTAAGATAATAACACTTTGTGTGAAATTCAGTGAATGTCTGCTAGCTTCCTCTTGCGTATGCCTGATGGGAAAAGAAGCCTGGTGTTCCCGCATAGCTCTGGCTCTGTAAATGGGAACACAAACAAACTTCTCAACACTATCCTAGCCTTGGCAATGTGTGTCCAACGTCGGAGGGGGGTGGAGCTTCTGTGGGAGCACCCTATGTCATCGAAGGGAGAGCGGTTTTTGTTTTGCTCGAGTTCAAATTTCTTCAGAATTCCTGATTCCACCTTTAAGTGCTTTTTGTGTGTGTGTGATGGGTTGTGTACCGAGCGCTCAGGGAGCTTTTATTCGGGCCATTCCTGGATTCACAAAGGAGAAGTTTCTGAACATGGTCTGGTCCACACTGTTAATAAGGGCCCGGTCGACACATGAGAGCCTGGGCTTCTCGTTGATGAACTCCTTGTCAAAGTTGCTGCAGTCACTGTCTGATTTCTGTGTGAGCGGGCAGAGAGAGCAACGGTTGTGTTGTGAGCCTTGAACACAGTGCACACACGCTTTTGAGATTTTAAGCCGTTTTGCTACGCCGACTGCACTTACCACAGTTGGCCTGAAGGGCGGCTCCACTTTCCGTTGTTCCAGAGCAGCCCAGTCAGTGCTGCTGAAGAACTTGTGGTGTCTGACGTTTCCTTTAATCCCCAGCCTGTGTTCCGGTTCCCTCACAAATAGCTAGAGAACACGCAATATATTACCTCCAATGTATAATAATCATCATCAAATTATTATACAATAATAAAAAATAGATAGTTATATTTTAATGATATTAATAATATTTACTTGTATTTGTTACATTTCAATATATTTAGAAAGAAATACAGAAACATTAAATACAAATTCTACACAAAACGACTATAATATTATTAAAAAAAAAAGTAATATATAATATAACTCCTGTAAAACAACTCTCACACATACAGTACCACACTCACACACACAAACACGCGTCTGACCTTGATGAGGATGTCCCGGGCTTCCTTGGGCAAGGTTTTAGGGTACGAGGGGTTGTCGGTGCGTATGGACTGGAACAGCTCCTCCTCGTCTCGACCGTGGAAGGGAGACTGGCCAATCAGCATCTCGTACAGCAGCACGCCAAACGACCACCAGTCCACCGAGCTGTTGTACTTCTGACCAAGCAGAATCTGCACACGCACGCACACACACACACACACGCACACGCACACACGCACACACACACACACGCACGCACAGAAACACGTGCACACATACGCACACACATACACAAACAAACGCACACCGGCAGTTATAAGTAGCACGTCACAAAGTGTAATCATTTCAGAATGATGATGAAGGTGATTTATCAGAACTGATTCATCGGAACGTCTACGCCACGCTCTTCCCAACAAAGGTCACCTCGGGGGCGATGTAGTCGGGGGTGCCGCAGAAGGTGGAAGTCCGTGTGTCTCCCTCCATGTTCTCCTTGCACATGCCGAAGTCTGCTATCTTTATGTGGCCCTCGTAGTCCAGCAACACGTTGTCCAGCTTCAGGTCCCTGTTATGTGTGTGCGGAAAGGGGGGTGTGGGGGGTGGGGGGAGGTAAAAGGGGAGGGCAGCAGGGAAGGATAAAAGAAGGAAGGAGGGAGGAAGGAATATAATCAAAATAAAGTACCTCTGTCTGTTACTGTATCTTACCTGTACACGATGCTATACTATATGTCTACAGTGTGTTACCTGTACACGATGCTATACTATATGTCTACAGTGTGTTACCTGTACACGACGC
>JAODUK010023159.1:14236-24886 GCA_027564635.1 Typhlichthys eigenmanni
ATACTATATGTCTACAGTGTGTTACCTGTACACGATGCTATACTATATGTCTACAGTGTGTTACCTGTACACGACGCCTTTGGAGTGCAGGAACTGGAGCCCACATACGATCTCAGCTGCGTAAAATCTGCAGTGAAACAAAATAGGTGAGGTGTGTCGCTATGGTAGCGGGCTAACAGGCAGGTTTTTATAGTAGTGGGCTAACAGGTGTGTCGGTGTATCGCTATGGTAGCGGGCTAACAGGTGTGTTGCTATGGTAATGGGCTAACAGGCAAGTCGTTATCGTAGCGGGCTAAAAGGCAGGTGCCATTATGGTAGCAGGCCAACAGGCAGGTCGCTATGGTAGCGGGTGTGTTGCTATGGTAATGGGCTAATAGATGAGTCATTATGGTAGCAGGCTAACAGTGCAGAGCTAGTAGTAGACCAGATCTATACGTACGTGCATCTGTTGAGGTCAAACTTGTGACAGGTCTGGATGTGGAACATGAGGTCTCCTCCGTTCAGGTACTCCATCACAAAGAACAGGTTCTCCTGCAACACACACACACACAGGAGGAGTTACGTCGTCTCAGAACCCAGCGTCATGTCATGTCTTCACTAGATCAACCAGACACTGAGCATCTGGATGGACAGGGCAAGACTGATTGTACATTCTGTGAAGAATGAAAACTATTTCATTCTTCATCTGTGACAGGACGCGTGTTGATTGAGACGATCGGCGCTCCTCGATAGATAGAGCTCCCAGAACGCCAGGCGTCCCCTCCATCTCCAGCCCCTGCTGAAGAGAAACGGGCTGGGCGGCTGGCTGTAGTGGGAAGGGTTAGAGTTAGCCGCTCAGCACCGCGGGAGGGACATGCGCACTCAAGAGTCTCTAACTTTTTTAACCACAAGGGGGAGCCTGTTCTTTATGCTGTGTGTGACGTAACAAGCTGAGATGAATTGTTTGTGTGACGTAGTGCTGCGTAGGCATAGAGACAACGCTTCTACCTTTAGCAGCTTGTGTGTGCGTGCGTGCGTTCGTGTGCGTGTGTCGGCTACCTTGGTCTGGAAGGTGCAGTAGAGGTGCGTGAGGAAGGGGTGCGCCCAGGCCAGAGAGAGCACCCTCCTCTCCACCAGGGTGCACTCCACGTCGTCGTCCATCAGCACCACGTCCTTCTTCAGCGCCTTCACTGCATAGAACTTGCCGGTGCTTTTCAACTCCGCCAGGAACACCTGGTGAAGGGAACGCAAAACACTTAACCGCTCAGGTGCGTTCAGAGTCGGCGAACTGAGGCGAACCTTCGTGGCAAACGTTTTTCTTTTGTAAACATTCCAACTCCAAACAAGTATGACATTTAAACTGTCACCCTTCGTCCAGCATCAATGTGCGTTGGCTGGGAACTACCCACTCAGACCATTTTCTTGTGTTTGCAAACGTTCGCGCCGAACTCAAAGCAAACGATAAACAGTTTGAATATGTTCGCAAACGTTCGCCATGTCCGCCAATTGTGAACGCACCTCAGGTCAACCAGGAAGAACGGAACCAACCGAAAGGCGCCAACGTAGACGATTTCCGTGTTCGACGGTTAGAAGGGGGATAAGCCCCCGGCTCAATACCCATTGACCCCCCGGGTCAATGGGTATTTGTAGTGCATTACTACTATTATATTATTTCTAAAGTACTTACAATGCCAATGGCTATGTCAATGTGAGGCCACAACATTATTTCTGGGGTATAATTAGCTGTCTGGGTGCTATACGCCCAGCCTCCTCAGCAAAATGTATTCAGAGACATACAGCAACGTGCTCTATCTATCTTTATTTAGTATTCCAGTATCTTAGGGTCAAGTGTGGGATGAGGGATCAGAACATCAAGTTGTCCTTCCCCTGCTGGTGAAAATAATATTGCATCTCAACCCCAGCTGTACCTTGCCGAAACTGCCCTTGCCGAGCATCTTGTGCAGGACGAAGTTATCGATGGTGAACCTCTGTTGGTGGTCTTTCTTGGGTACAGCGTACAGGGGTTCCTCTGCCTCCCCCTGGTCCTCATCCAGTCTACTGTCCTCTGCTGGACAATCCCATGGTATACCCTGCATCTCTGCTGAACAGAAACCTTGCACTTTGACATATGGTACATTTTAAAATGTTTATTTTATTTATTTTAATATCTTAGTATTGTATTCTCACGTATTCTTTAATTTAAATATTTGTATGCATATGATCTAATCTACCATGTTTTTATCTGAAACACATTTAATCTGTCATGTATGAAATGTGCTATATAGTGTAAGTAAAGTGCCTTGCCTTAAATGAATAGAGGCAACTACCTTCACAAAACACAAATAAAGGTATACACGGCTGTGTTCAGGATGGCCTAACGTTTACGTTATGTTCAATGAACGCGAGGAGTTGGGCTGTGGGTTGAACAGCGTTGACTAACAACACAACGATCGTTCGTGCTCTAATACTGTAGGTTGTTCCAACTGTACAGATGATGGTAGATCTGTTGGTGAAGTGCACTTAACAATTTGCACTTTCTAAGGACTATGATGGCTATGTCCACAATGTTGTTGTCACAATAAATGAAATGGCATGCATTTAAGTTTAAATCAGGTGACATGAAGCGACATTTTGTACTGTATGTGACGATGACAAACACTCACAAATATGTAAAACACATCACTTAAAATGGTGTCACTGAGTATGACTTGACGTGTGTAATAAATGTAGCAAATGTGTTTGACGCGTTGCACACTGTTTAACACTGTTAAGAGGGAAAATGTCGTTCGACCAGGAAACAGTAGCAAAACACTGAGTAATGTTTTCAGACTGAAAACCCAGAAGTTTCCGGTTACCTTTACGAGCAGGCGTGGCTACGGCAGGCGTGTCCAGTCCCGAGGGAGCTCTGACCACGCCCGCCTGGCCGACGCCCACTGGCCCCTCTCGACCAATGATCTCGCTGTCTTTGGTGCTTTTGGCCTATGGAGAAAATAGTAATGGGAATACACCTCACACATGGGCAAATGCATCACACGGCATATTCACAAATGGTTTCCTGTTCCAAATATGACATTTTCTTTACCTCTCTGACCTGCTGGTTGATCTCGATGACGGCCAACGCCTCAGCCATTAGCTTCTGGTTGACCCCACAGAGGTTAGCCACCTTCTTCTGACATTTATGGTGAACGTTCATAGCACATTCTGCACAGTAACACAATATTACCATTACACAATTATACTGAACATGTACTGATCATGTAAAGTCTTTACGGAGGAGAGGAACGGCGTGGGGCACAAGGATTGGGAGAGAGGGCCAACGACACTCCATCAAGTTCAGATTGGGAAAACACTGGCTAGAATATTATCAATGGGCCGAGGGACAGGCAGGGCCAGACTTCTCAAACTGCTGATATTGCATGTTGTCGGTCAGGGAAAAGTAGTCCAGAGCTCTGTAAATTGTATTTCTAATCTAACATTAAAGCTAATTTATTAACTTGGCTACAACGTCTTCCTATTTATCCTCATCAAAGAACACGCAGGAACTGGTGTTAGGAGAACCACCCAGATTCCAACAACTTCTCTCCGTGAGGTCATGTGTTGACTGTCGGGCATATATCCTATTTCATCCACAGGTTTTCTGTTACTGATACTGTTGATTTTGTTATTCCACTCGTAAACTGTTTATGGTGATGCGGTAATATTGCTTTCAGGTTATTTGTTTCACATTCATGTTTCTGTTCTGCTTTTAAACCTTTTTATACTTTTAGTATTATTTTATATCTACCTTATTATTATTATTATTATATCTACCTTACTACACTTGTAGTTTATGTTTATGAAAATTGATTTTATTGTTTTCAAGTGTAAAAGGGAGATGGATTATAAACTGTGCACATGACAATACATATCTTCTGAATCTCGACTCTTTCGGGAGGCGTTTGCCGTATTTACTTTACACTCCTGCGGTGCTATAGCTCACGTGATGTTTCTGTTCCGCTCTCGGGAGTCGCACTGTCTTCACTCACCCTCACACTTGAGGCCCTGCCTGGCCAGCCCCCACAGTAGAGTTCCACAGTGCTCGCAGAAGGTGGGGCTCTTGAAGTTGTACACCTTGAACCTGTGGGGCATGTCGATCTTGAAGCGCTCTTTGTGGATCTGAATCACATGGAAAAACACAGAGAGATTTGATGTAACACCACCGATCTTGATATTATAGCATTATGCAAAGCTTAAATCTCACTGAAACTGGTATGCACCTTTTACTTTAAATAAAACAACTATAAAAATGTTTTAATAATATTAATATTACAGTATTAATTAACACATTTGAATAAAAGCATTTTTTTTTTATTATCTTGCAATCTTGCCCCACTTTGAAAACCACTGCTTATTATTATTTAGAAAAGGCTTTGCTATGTGTGATACAGTATGTGTTTCCGACCATGTCATCAATACAAATAAGCAGTTTGTATTGCACACACACACACACACACACACACACACACACACACAAAAACTTCTTGGAATCAGCTTTTCTTGACGCTGCTCCTCTGAACAGAACAGACGCACTTCCTGGAAAAGGTGTGTGGGTGGGACTTCTGCTTCCTCTGAACTACAGATTTTCATTTGCGCGGGCGTTTATGTAAACTTGTAAACTCGCGGCAAGTCGCCGAGCAGGAAATGAAACGGGCGCCAGAAGACAAAATTAGTGAAATGACATTATCACACACTGGTACATCAGGTGACGCATTGATTAGTAAGCACCAGATACCACAGGCGTCATCCACCCTTACAACAGTCAAGCACCTCAAATATGGATGCACACACACATACATACCATGGGGTGCGGAAATATGGATTAAAGTTTAAAGGCCCTTACATCTTAAACCTGGCGCAAACCGGGGCAAAGCGGAAACACAAGCGTCAGGCTGACACAGTTGTCATTTTCCCATCCAGCTGCCCACGTTGCTAAATAGCAAATGCACTTGAGCCCATTTGAGTGCGCGTGGGTGTGTTAGACTAAACATGAGGTGTGATCTAGCACAATGCTATCTTGAAGCAGCATGACTGACCAGCAAAAAACGAAATGATGCGAGTACACTCTGCTTTTTACACACACAACGATCACGCAGGAGTGCACAAACACGCAGGGGATTGAAAAGTTAAAAAGTAGAACGTGAAATATTCTTAGTCTGTAGCCTACATCAACATATAGTAGATGGTCTGCTCCAGTGCTTTCACTAACCCGCCAGTATAATAGCAATCTGCCCACAGTGCAAGCATGCCTTTTTAAGAGAATGGGAGGTGGCACATGGATTGGTTTATCGTACGTTACGCCCAAAACACACCCATGAATAATGAAGAGAGTAAGTACGACCATTTTGATCCATGCGCCTGGCGTAGTGTATTTGGACACGCCTTGTGCTTTAGACCGTGTACTTAGATAGTTTAAATAGGGCCCTAAAAAGAATATTTCACTTTAAATCCCTGTGGCAACATCTAGTGATTAGTACAAAACCATCCATCCAACCAGGGAAAGCTTGTACACTTGGTGTAGTTCTACCTGACTTGATGGACGCACAGGCAATAATAACGCTTTGCTAGTCATTACTGTATTGCCTCAATCACTGACTCACACAGACGGGACGTTTATTAACTTAGAAAATGTTTGTCGCTTTGAAGTTACCATTGTTTCTTTGCTGTTGATTGCCGAGCCTGTGCACTTGGCAATGACTTTATCAATGCATTTCTTGTGGATGGCCGCATTGCATTCTGGGAAAAAGACAACTTGACAGAGTTAGGGTTCTGACATGCAGGTAATTGGACAATGTGCAAAAGATGAGACACCATGGAAAAAGTGAGACTCACGTCTGCACTGGTAACCCTGTTTGTTCAACCCCCTGCAGTGGAGAGACACACATTATTAAGGAAGCTGGTAAAACGCACATGTCATAAAATGACTAATGTGAAGAAGATGGAGACCATAGATGGGTGCAGACCTGAGAGTGTGGTGTCACACCCTCACCACAGGGGCCAACATGTTGTATGCACACACTTTATAAATAAAATACAAAAGATTATCTCTAAATAAACAAAATAAAAAGCTAAATAAAGTCCCTCCATCACACTCGTCCACCCCCCCGGCCCTCTGCCCCGGCTGTGGTCGTAAAGCGCCCCCTCACCATACGAACTCCTTGCAGACGGAGCAGAACGTTGGCTGGGGGAAGAAGGTGGCACTGAACTCGTGACACTTGACCACATGCACTTTGGCCTGCTTGATCGCCCCGCGCCGCTGGTGGAGAGAGAACAGCCCTGGCTCTGGCTCCCGCTCTGACTCTGAGTCTCCATCGCCCTGTCCTGTTGAGTCTAGTGGACGCACACACACACACACACACGCACGCACGCACACACGCGCAGGCACGCACGTGCACACGCACACACGCACGTGCAACATGAATTGTTTCGTCATAGGTTTTGTCAATCTGTGTGTGGGTGCGTGCGTGTGTGTGTGTGTGTGTGTGTGTGTGTATGTATGTGCATTTGCGTGCATGCGTGTGTGTGGTCATTGGTTTGTGCTGATTTCCTGCCTTACTAAAACTTCACAAGCATTTTTTTCATTCTGCCACAGAATGGATTCACCGACCCATGATACACACACACACACACACACACACACACACACACACAGATTGACACGCATGCACACGCATGTGTGCGTGTGCACGTGTCTGTTACGGACGGAAAGTAGCGTATCTTGCTGCAATTATTCTGAATATACTGCGTGCCGTAAGTGCTAGGCCATCTGTTGTGAGGTGGGGTTACTAATTGATGAGTATGAATGTACAGACACACAAGAAAGTCCGATGTGCTGCCTAACTGTGTTTTCCCAGGGCAGCAACAGTGTTGAGATCAGCGAAATAATAAGAGCTTGTTTTGACTGCAGTGGTTGGAGTATTTTGAGAAACTGTTATCACACCATGACACCATAAGACACATAACATGATAATTAACGCTCCAATGTGAAGGACATGTCACCCATCATAAACAGATTCATTAAAACATATTAATTAAAACATATTATAACGTCTTATATATCGACGAACAAGATACATTTTCACAGTCCTTCCTCCGCTTCGTCCTTTCATGACACTGATTCCTAATTTAACTTAAATCATATTTCTGGAAATATGTTCGTCTTTATGGTGCGAAGTTTGTTTGTAGATTAGATATATTAGATAACGATTGTAAATGTAACGGTTGTTAGAACATTGATAAAGTAAAGCATGTGATGTGATACACGGAATTAATGCTGCGTTCACATGGAGCACGGCAGACGGCAAACTGGATATCACGTTAGCGGACGAGAGCAGGACGGCAAAATCAGTTGTGGCCGGCAAAAAATGCAGACACCGGCAAAGGCAAACAATATTTAAACTTTGCCATCCTCCGCGACGGCATTTACATCCGGATGTTCGTACTTATGGTGCAGCAACACTAGAATAATAGATACAATTCAAACATAATTTCATAAAACATTTGCTACTAAATAATTGTGTTGAGAATTTGTAAACACTGAGACATCTCCATAGCACCATAGTCATTCCGTCTGACTTTTATGCCGTGCCGCCCAGAAAGTGTTTGCCGTTCCCCGTTTTGCCGTGTTCCATATGAACGCAGCATAATTGTTGTAGTGACCCCCCCCACCCATCCCCACCCCCATCCCACTCCGGCCGTGTGAACAGCGCACAGAAAGTTCCTGGGGAGGTTTTGAAGGGATCATATTTCATCATCACATCATATCTGAACCCGCACAGCTTGCGGTAACCAGCGGGAGGTTTCCACGGACGAGCTGGTTCTCAGAAGTGTTTTGTGTGTGTGTGTGTGTGATGTAATGTAACTGCGGTAACGCGATAGCAAAAAATAAATAAATTAATAATAATAATAATAATAAATATATACTGTATCAAGTATATTGAAAAGAGCTGACTTGCTGAAATTCAGGCCACTCACCATTTTTCTCCAGATAATATCGGGCCTCCATCAGCAGTCGGCCTTGTGGTTTCAACTCCAGCTGGGATGGAGACACAGGGAAGAACACATGGAAGGAACCGGAGAAAGAGAAACAAGAAAAGTGTCTTCTAGTGCAGCGGTTTTCAAACTGTGGGTCACTGAGACTATTCTCACACGTACACTGCTAAATTGTAAAACAGGGGTTTTTGTCATTTGTTGGGGAAAAAAAATGAACTTCTACACCAGCATGTAAAAAAAGAAAAAAATATGTCCACACGGAAACGCAGAAATACGCTGTAATCCTGTCAAGAACATGCCATGCACGCAGCCGGAGATATAGTCCTAGCATTTAAAGCCGTTTTGGCCAATCAGAAGCCTGACTACTGGTTCTGAAATGGTGACAGTGACCTCCATAGTGCACTAGTGAACCTCTGCTCGTCATTATAGTTGGATAGTAACTGTATGTAAACATGTAAAAAAGTCCCGTTAGCAAGGTTACAACCAACACAGCTATACGTCCTCCATTGCTCAAACATTGCGCATGTAAACCAAAGAGTTTAGATATTATTGCACGATTGAGCATTAAAACGCTTTAGCTGGACCAATACACCATATTACTGTATTTAATCCTGACTCCTACCATATTTCAAGGTTTTCTCATAAGTATCGCCCAATTTAAGGTATAGTTAGCGATGGTAAGCAATATACTTTTATTAATATCTCCTCGGTGTCCACTATCTTAACGATCTCTGTGTGTGCACCCCCCCCCCACACACACACACACACCGCACACACTACACATGCACACTTTACACACGCACACACACCACTCTCAAACACTACACACAAACACAGACACCCCCCCCAACCACACACACAAACACACAACACATGCACACTTTGCACACGCACACACACAAACACAGACACCCCCCGACACCCCCCCACACACACACACACACACTACACATGCAAACATTACACACACACACACACACACACACACACACACACACACACATACACACTACACATGCACACACACGTACCCAGACCTCCAGCTTGCCGTTCTCCTTCTTACAGCGCGTGGCCAGGGAGTCCAGCGGCACCGTGGCTTCAGACCGGAGCTCGGCCGTGCGGTCCTTCACCATGACGTGCATGATGCGGCCCCGGTGGATGTGGGCATCAAACGTGGTGCTCCACGGAGGGTACATGGTGGGCTTCTTCTGCTTGTACACCGGGCCTTTCTCTGGAAACACACACACACACACTGTACTCTACTTCATTTGTTTTTTACACACACACACACACACGCACACACACACAGCTTACACACACGCACACACACACACACAGCTTACACATGCACACGCACACACACGCACACACACACACACGCACACACACACACACGCGCATGTAAACACCAGACTCAATTAGGTGACATCTCATGTAAACTGGTGACCCGAAATCATCATTTGGAAAGATTCCATTCTGAAAGACAAAAAAGTGCCCATGTAACCCCAGCTTTTGAGACTGGGCCTGCATCTGGAATCCTATTGGACGGCTTCACCTTCTACCTTTAATTAACCCTTCTGTCACCTAATCAGTCAACTAAAAGGCTACTTGTATTAGTCCTCTTCTTGCGATCGTCAGCAGTGGCGGGTTTGTCAAAGTCTGTAAAAGCTCATCGCTGGTGAGAAGAACCGCTTGGAGAACCTTTTTTTCTTAGAGTGTATAGAGATTGCTCATCACAGTTATGTCAACACACGCCTGCTTGTCTCTATAGAGGTACATGAGACCAATGACTGTTATGATTAGAAGCTTCCTGGTGCTTAGAGAGAGAGAGAGAGAGAGAGAGAGAGAGAGAGAGAGAGAGAGAGAGAGAGAGAGAGAGAGAGAGAGAGCGAGAGAGAGAGAGTTTGAGAAAGACCTTTATCCAAGCCTTTATTGGCACAATTCTCTTCTTACATCAAAAAGCTTACTAACTAAATAAATACATAAACTAAATATATACATATACTTACACACATATATGCATATATATACATATACTTACACACATATATACGCATATACATGCACACATACACATTCATATACAGTACATACACATACATGTACACACATACAACAATAACAACAATCATTATTATTATTATTATTATTATTATTATTATTATTACCATTACCATTATTACACAAACATACACATATACATACATACATAATTCTTTTTTATTTTTTTCCCCCCAACCTAGAGAGATATTGTTAGTACATCTTCCGTTACAATGCAGAGAGCATCTCTCAGATCCCAAGTGCTTTTAAAAAAATCTAGTTTCGATACCATTTTATAATAGGCAAACTCACTCCTGAGACGCGCTTTCACCAGGCCGTTAGCCATCTCTTTAGGATCTATCCCCTTCATTTAGTTTTTCCTTGTCAGCCATATACTCATTTTAACCTGTCCAGTCAAATAATTGGTGAGGCTGACTTTGGCACGCTGGGCAGCACAATACTTAGGCCCAAAAATAAACACACCTTCCTCCAACATCTCCCCAAAACTGCAGAACCATTTTCACAGAGAGAGAGAGAGAGGGGAAGGGGGGAAGGGGGGGGGGGGTAGAGAGAGCGAGAAAGAGCGAGGGAGAGAGAGAGAGA
>JAODUK010023170.1:0-34028 GCA_027564635.1 Typhlichthys eigenmanni
AAATGCGGGGTATATTTTGAAAATGAAAATGCAATTTTGGGATTGCATTTTCATTTGAATTAAGTCCACTCTAAAGCTTGGAATTGTTTGAAAATGAAAATGCTATTTGGGATTGCATTTTTATTTGAATTTAGTCCTCTATGGACTTCCATAATATAGGCTGTTCAATTATGTATAATAATTTGCAGATTGGACGACTTTGACTTCTTGGTGTTTGCTATAGTTGCATCGCTGCCACCTGCTGGTTCAGTTCATTAAATATCCAGATTTTTTTTTACCAGTCCAGTGTTTACAAACTGGAATAACCATCTTGATCCCTGCATCCAAAGCTTCTGTCACCCTGTCAACAAAAAAACACCCTCTCCCTTCAATGCCATAGGGTGCTCCCTCAGAAGCCCCGCCCCTCACACCGGAAACACATTGCCAAGGCTAGGATAGTGTTGTGTGGAGTCCCCAGCTGTGTAGAAACACCAGATTATTTGTTTCTGTGTGCACACAAGGGAAGCTAGTGTACCGTGAGTTAGATATAGTGAATTTGACCAAATGTGTCTTAGCTTAAAGTTGCTGACACACCTTTAACTGGCGTAAATAAAACCAATCCTCAACTGTCACCATCTCATCTCTATAACCTTGAATAATCGTCTGTGTATACAACAAGACAAATTATTTTATGTAAAAATGAAATACAAATTGGCCAATTCCAGCCAACTTCTAGATCTAAAGAATATTTAGAATGAATACTTGTTATTCATTGCATATTATACAAGTATGTTTTTGGTTTAAGTGCAAACAAACAGCGCCACCTATTATTTAAAACATGTTGGAGTGGATGCACACAGATATACATCCTACTAATTTTGTGTGAGGAACAAACAAGTTGAACATCCAATGCTGACATTTTTTCCAGATACAGATCTGAGAATATTTCTGAATGTCCATGTTAGTTGTCTGTTGTTACAAACTCCATTTTAAAACAGGCAAAGTTTCCTATTCGTCTCAATAGCTGCCTTTACATGGACCTTACTATTCCGATTGGAATTGGGTTATCTCAAAGGTTAAATTCGTAAAAACAAAAGAATGTGTCCATGTAAACCCAGTTAGTGACTAGTTAAGTATAATTTTCAGAAAGAACAGATCAAAGGAAAACTTAAAAGGAAGTCCATATCTCCCCATCATTTAACCATTTATTATTCCTCCCCATCTCAGTGGGGCGGGGGAGGGCTGTGACCTACGTTTGCTCACTGACCGAATGTTCCTGCGCCTCCTCCCTTACGCTCTTCTCCCTCTCCTCCTGCTCGTGCAGGGAGTTCTGGCCCGTGGTCTTCCCGTGCTGCTCCTTGAGGTGGCGCCGCAGCGCCGGCTTGTGTGCGAAGCGGGCGTGGCAGTAGGCGCAGTGGTGCGGCCGCTCTCCGCTGTGCAGGTTCATGTGGTCGATGAGCGTGGACTTCTGCGTGAAGGTCTTGTAGCACAGCGGGCACTGGTGCGACTTGCCCGCCCCCCGGTGGACGGCCATGTGGCGCGTCAGGTTGGCGGCGTGGTGGAAGTGCTTGCCACAGCAGGGGCACGCATAGAGCAGGTGGTTGGAGCGGGCGTGCACGGCCAGGGAGTGCGCCGAGGGGAAGGTCATGCCGCAGTGCTCGCAGATCACGGGCCCCATGGCGCTGGAGGTGGAGCCCACCACGGCCACCGACTCGTCGCCGGCCTCGTCCGGTGGGACGCCGCTGCCGCCCAGCCCGGAGCCCCCCTCCCCGGGGCCGCCGCTGGAGTCCTCCAGGGCGTAGTGGGCAATGCCGTCGCCGGCGCCCGCCGCGGGCCCCCCCTCGTCCCCCTGCGCATCCCCGACGCTGAAGTCCCCGCGCGGGAGGTCGAGCGCCAGGTAGCCCCCGGGCTTCAGCGCCTCCGCGCCGCCGTAGTCCAGGCCGAAGCCCGAGGCCAGGTACCAGAGGTCCTGCTGCTGTGCCACGGCCACCGCCGCCAGCCGCCTCTCCTGGGGCGGGGAGACCCACTTCCTCTTCTTCAAGCCCTGCCCCCTGCCCCTCCCCCTGCCGCCTCTGGGCTCGGGAAGTCGCCGTTTGAAAGCCTGGCCCTCCCTAAGGAAGCCGCTGGCGCTCAGCTCGCCCTCTGTCGGATTCAACCCGTCATCCCTGCACGCTACAAACGCGCCGGCTGAGTTGCAGGCGTCCGGAGGCCCGTCGGGGGGAATGGCCGAGTCCTCCCGTCCATCTCCCCCACTCTGCTCCTCGTCAGGGAGGTACACCTCGAAGACATCGTCGTCGTGTCGGGTCTCCTCGTCCTCTGACACGCTCACCTGGAATACAATTTATGTCAGCATCAAAATAACGCTATTTAAAAAATGCAGAATCATCCTCTAACGCTTGCCAATATCATTGGGGAATTTGACAACAAGTGCATTAGTTTACAATTAGCTTATAATAGCTGACTACACGTTTATGTACGGCACGCTAGCAGATATGCAACCTGGGGAGAGACACAGGGATTGACAGAATAGCCTAAGGTGAAACTCGCTGACTGAGATTAAAGGCAAGGTGAGTCATTCTGGAGACTGTTTGCTGACTTCAAGCTCAAACCAAAACTAACTACCTCAGAAGCTCAGCCCCACACAATGAAACCTATGATTTAAACACATTGCAAAGTCAAGGGCATTTTTGTTGTGAGCAGTGTTTGCCACATTGTTTATGTTCCTATTTATGGAGCCAGAGCCGTGTAGAAGTGCCAGATCATTTTTTAAGCACGTACAGAGAACGGTAAGATAGCAAAATGCGAGAAGATATTTGGTGAATTTGACAAAAAGTGTATTAGCTTACAATAGCTGATTATACCTTGAGTATGGCTTTTGTATGCTAGCTGATATAAGGCCTGGGACGCAGGGATTTAAAGAAGAGCGAAGGTGAAACTTGCTGACTGAGTTAACAGAGTGCTATGCTTAAGACCTCACGCGTCACATTTACTGTACACTTTGCGACTGTGTAATTGCCCTGTGAGAACTGCTTATTTCTGCCCCAGCTCACCATTTAAACACAACCTGCAGATGGCTGTATGTATCACACACATAAATTCACATGTACACACACACACACACACACCTTAATACAAGACTCATCCAGCAAGGGAGCATCATTATGGTGATTGTTGTTGGACTGAGGGTGCATGTCAGTGTTGTTTTCATATGATAAAAGCTCTATATGGTTGGGCTGCTGCACTGGCGAAGAACGGTCAACAGGCGGAGACATGGAGTTAACAGAGTGAGCGCTGCCGCTGACAATAACTGGAGTCCCATGAGCCTCTTCAGTCTTGAACTGAAAAATAATAATAAATATGAAAATGCTTTGTTCAGTCAAACAAATAAGCGCTTTATAATAACTATATTTGGTGAAGAATACAAGCATTGCGTCACACTGGTTTGGTCTCTGTGAGAATGAATCCTATTGCCTCATGTTTATTTGTTTTGGTGAGGAATAAATTTTGTAACTAATTTGTTTGGAACTCTTATGTTCTTATGTGAAATTGCCTCACATATGTTTGTTCTCCGTGAGAAATAATCATATTATCTCACTTTTTTAATTGCTCAATTAGAAGGGAAAATTACACTTAGAGGGACAAATGAATTCTGCCTCCAAGTATTGGTTTTATTATTTTTACCTTACATGAGGGTATTTATCATGTGCCATCTTGTTTGTAATATCCAGTTTTCAAAATTATTTTTTTTAATTATTGTTGATTTAATTTGACCTTTCCATACTTTTTTTTTACATTAATTTATTTAATTGTAAAGCACTTTAATCTGCAACCTTTGTATGAAAAGTGGTTAATAATAATATTTGTAGTAGTAACTATTTCACAGTTACATAGAAACCTTTTAAAAGTGTTTGTACAGACGTACCCCTGGGGGAGTGGGGTGCCTGGGCTGCATGTACTTCTTCAGAGCACCGCGGCAACGCTCCACTATGTGCTCCATCTGCAGGTAGCTGGCAGCCGTCAGGTAGTTGACGATCTCCTCCGGGCTGAACTGCAGCAGGCCGGTGTAGCAGGACTGGAGGAGGTCACACACCACCGCAGAGCTGTGGAGCATGGACACCTGGGAGGACACGGGAGAAAAACACCGCGTGTTACACTGTAGTCCTAGCTTCTTGACGCCATGTTACCTGACGCCCAAAAACTAGCCAAAACACACTGCGGCACACAGTTTAAACGGAACCGCCGTCGCCGTGCTAGCTTTTAGCGTTTAGCTTTATATTAATAGGAATTTAAATGTAGTCTTTATCTGGTAGTTTGAGCCAAATAACATCATCACAAAAGCAAAAATCTAACTCAATCATTAAGCGTATACTACTTGTAATCGGATTAGAGAAAAAGCAGCAACTATAATCAATTAGTTACAATAGTGGAATCAGATTAAAGGTATTTTATTAAAGTTAGATGATTACTTCTAGAATTACTTTCAAATATAAAAAAGGGAAGTTTGCAGAAGAAAATATTATAACATAATCAGATGTTTTCTAATTAACCTTTTATTAAGGTCAATCAATAATTGAAATAAAGTCCTAATTTAATCTGATCCATTGTGCAACATTAACAAAAATAGAAGGTTTTGGCGTGCCAATGCAATAATTTGCTTTGGATGGCATTTCAAATAAAATGTTTATGTGTGAAGTAATCTAAAAGTAATTGAAAACAATCAGATGTTGCACAATTTAGCCAATCCAAAAACTTAAACTTAAAATTACATTATCGATTATAATATTTGTCTGGTAACTGGCAAATGTAACAGATTCCATTTAAAAGTAATGTACCTACCCAACCCTGCATATACTGTATGGGTATATAGTAGCTAAAATAGTTTATATGCTAGCCATAACTGCTTCCATGTTGTTACTGTAATATTACACTGTATATTCACACCTGAAGCTTGGAAGAGGGGTTAAGAAGGAACTGGTCCCTTAGGAAAGGTGAGCAGGCAGCCAGGACCACTTTGTGTCCCTTGAATGTCTGTTTGTCACTGGCCACAATGGTCACATCACAAAAGTGCTGGCGGGACCTCAACAAATTCATCTCCTTCAGGGTTGTGTCCCCATGGCCCGGCAACCGAAAACAAAGCATTTCCATGTTCGCTGTTTGGGAATGTGAAAAGAAAGGTTGAGATGAAGGTTGTTACAACAATAATTAACAGAATTTGACTATTTGAGGCCTACAGACTATCTGCTGTTCCATAACGATCTCATCTTCAGTAGTGGTTCTGGTTATTTATCTGTCCAGAGATTTTCATTTCAGACATTTTTATAACAATAATAAATACATCTACATTCATATTCAGCCTAATGCTTTTGCGATTTTGTTGTTTGAATACACAATAGCAGGGAAACGTTGATCTTGTGCTGTGGCCATGGATACTGGAAAGATTGGAGGTTCAAGAAAAAAAAGATTCCAAGCCAGATGTGTCTGGCCTGTCTGGTGGCATACAGTATCTGGTGTCATGTTTCAGGCAGCACAATAAACTCGTTGTACATTACCTGTTCTGTAATGCAAAATATGTAGCATTCTTCTCTTAGCATTTTAGCATTTTCTTCTGTTACATTTTCCTTGCCCAGTTAATCCACATTATATATCTAGGTCATTATATATTCCTCAACAGAATTTGAACACACCCCAGAATTGCAAATGTGCACCTCAGGTTGCGTTTGAAAACATCTGTGCACAAAAGCGCACCAGAATAAGAATTGGGTAGGGAAGATGTAAGACATTAAGCAGCAAGTGCATTTAAATTTTAACGACATAAGGCCTAAAACCCTGTTGTTGTGTGTCGGTAACATTTGACAATGAAAACAATAGTATCACTCTCACACTCTCACACACAGCAGCTTGTGGGAAAGTCTACTAAGCTGACAAGTTTCCCACACAGATGCCAGCCAGGGGATAGCCCCCATCCGTGGGACATTCATATTTGATTGTTACATTTGAGAACTGTTAAAACGATTGTTTTGTTGGAAACCCTACTACTATTTAATGATGACTGTGTAGGGCATAGGTACTTTACATACACTGTATATTCTATTAACTTGGAGTGTCAGTATGTGTTTCTCTGCATGTCGCTTTATCTCTTGTTTAGGGTACTGGTGCTGGCCAAGGCCACGTTACCGTGGCGACGACCACGTGACTGAACTAACCAGCATATAGACACAGACAGGGGCCGAAGAGAAGCAGAGGAAGAAATGTTTCAGTAGTCGGCGGTGAACACCAAGGGTGAACCTTGCTTGACCATTGTTTGAACATCGCATTGTTGGACTGCTCTGGAGAGAGGACACAGACGGAGAAGAGACCCTGTCGGTAGCGCAAACTCCGACCCCATCGACCCCTGGCAGGACTCCATCCCTATCTCCGCTGACCTCCTGGCACCGTTCCTGACATCTCATTGATCTGGTGGGTCAATCACTGTCATACCGCATTACGAACTGTGATAATGAATCAGATATAGTTAGAAAACCTGCAGGGTCTGAGGCTATACAGTGTCCTTGTATGCAGGCACAAGGAGAGGGGGGGTCTTGTTAAATCCTACACCGGGGTTAGTAGGTGAGGCAGAATCGCGCTCTGCAGATGAAGACACTGATAAATTAAAAGCACGTTGGTATGCGCACTCATGTTACATATACCGCTAGGTGCTCATTCCAACAGTTTATATCAAACATCTGGTGTATTACAAGGTGATGCTATAGCCCATGCCTGTGTGTGTTCTCAATATTTTCTGTGTAACGACCAATTCTGGACATGTTGGTCATTGCCCATTTTGTCCAACAAGTGTCACATGCCAGCGCCATCAAAGACCATTAAACAACGTCAGGAGAACTACGTTGGCTGAACGAAAACATAAACCACGACTGTGAGATGTCCAAAATCCAACCGCTGATAATGACACGGTCCGGTGCTCCAACGGTCCCAGGCTCAGTCGCAACATTCACAGGCTGCTTTTTGAGTGCGTCATCGAATAACGTGGCTTGGAGGGAGTGTCCAGGCTGCTGTCCGTCAGATGACCAAGATGACGACCAGGAGGCGGAGAGAGAGAGAGAGAGAGAGAGATGGACCCTCATGACGAATGATGCATCCACAGAGAAAGAGCAAGTGATTTTACACAAACCAGCCACCATACACAAACAGCTAGTAGATGTGTGGTCCACAGGCCACCCAAGAGAAGCAGGAATAAAGATCTGGGATCAGCTCAAACGCTACCATAGATGTTACCGCTTACTTCCCATGGACAGCCTACAAATGTGTGGGCTTGTTTTAAACAGCAGAGAACACAACACACTTGAAAAAAAAAAGAGGTGATCAGAGGATTGGGAAGAAAAAAAAGTGGATGGAGAGTTATCTATGAATATCTGAAATCTCTGACAAATGCAAACGCAGATTGGAATGCAATCAGAGAATGTCTACAAAAATTTAAGGAGCCTTCTATGACCATAAAAAGTACATTTCCCCCAAACAACCAAACATTTACATTGGATCACTGACAATTTAATCCAGCATGTGGGTGGGGTCATTTGAGGAAACAATTCTTGGCATGGATCCAGTACGACCAACTGGTACAGCACTGCCATGAACAAACAACAATAGACCAATCAGAAGATGAGGCCACTCATGACAAGGAGTTGAAGACTGATCATACATCTGTACAGCATAGGACACAAAACAAGCCCGGGAAGAGCCCAGCTGATGCCAACTCAGGTGACCAACCTTGATCAGTTGGTTTGCAAATGAAAACAAGTTTTTCATCTGTAACAAATTACAGAATTGTGTTATTGCCATCTAGGCAGCTATGGAACCCACAAACATCAAATAACTATTTCCTTTATGGGGCTGTGCAACTACAACCGATCGTTCGTGGGCTGTCCTTCGCTGAAATGGCACTACCCCTTAACGACCTTCTTAAAAGGGGACTCAGAGTCAAGAGATCTGGTGTGCCTAACATAGGAGCAGAGACATGTATTCAACAGTCTCAAACAGACAATGTCCTCTGTACCGGCATTGGGCTTCCCTGATTCGGGTGAACCATTCGTGAGAATCTAAAATCTGTGTCTATTATTCGACGAGACTGGATGATGTGGCCATGGGTTGGGGTCCTTGGCTGAGAGCCAGGCAGGTCACTTACATTACTGTCTGATAGCTTCAAATGTTCTCTACTTGTTCACACATTACTGACAATGAACCGTGCTGCACAGGTAACCGGCTCAGGCTCGACAGAAACAAAAACTTAATTTTGTCATATTTATAGAACAGGTATCTCTTGAATGTAATACAAAAATAATTTATAGATTTGTAAATGGTGTATTTGAATTGATTAATAAACGTTAAAGTTTAATAATTAGAAGTTTCATAATAATTAATACTTTTTTATGAAATTTTTAAAATAAATAAATTGACATAACCAGATAAAGGACAAAACAACACCAGGGTTAACAGGTCTTTGAAACACTAGTAACCACAAGATTAAACCTAATAATCGTTAATGGAATTTGAAAGTTCAACCCGTAGCTTACGTGTGAAAAGATATGTGAACTGGACGGATTGCTTTCTGTCTGGGCTCTAAAACTACAAATCACGTCACGCCCAACGAGATGCAATTGTTTTCTTTCTGTGCTGGCCTGTGAGTACCGTATAGTACCGTATATCTGACGGCCGTACGTGAGCAGGCTTGCTGATCTTTGTCACACTGGCAGTAAAACAAACATATACCGGTATCATAAACTAGCTATCCTCTCACGGGTAAAGTCAGACTTTATTGGTAACTCACCAGCGATTTCTCGATTTCCCGTTGTCGTGGATCTCTTCTGAGTGTTTCTCAGCCCGGGTCGCCGAAGTGTGTTTACTGTGTCTTAGAGGTGCCACTTCCTGGCGTTACACTGTGACCGACCGCTGCTGATTTAGAATCGGCTTCCGGGAGGTTTTCCCCAGCGCTTCACTAAAACGTGAATACACATCACTGACTTGTGGTCAGTGCCGTGGTTTTCAATCAATGAACGGGGGGGTGGAGCTAGGTTCTACTAGGGATGGTAAGCTCGAAACTTTGAAATGGTTCGATGCATTTGAAACAATTGGTTCGAAACGTTTCACACCTTTGCTATTTTGTCACCTGCCGGCAGAAGATGTCCGTATGATTGTATCGGGGGTTCGTTATTCCGCATACGTTTTTATATAGTGTAACAGGTTCCAGAAGTACATTTCCCATAAATTTTGTTAATTAATTTGAGCCAGTTGTCCTATTCTTCACCACCTAGAGAACAAAATAATAAAGTTCAGACGCTGACATACGGACCTTACCTTGTTGGAATATCACACCATTCATATACCTTACACATACAGATCTGTTAAGGTTCGAGGGGGGTATTATCAAAATAAGATTATAAAATAAGAAATAAAATAAGAAACTTTGGGAACTAGCAGAATTAACTTGTTTTGAGATTGGTCTCCATTTAAAAATGAATCCCTTCTACTATTTGTCTTATATTCTACTGTAAGTTTTATCCTTTACATGTAACATATTTTAATATACCTTAATACGCCTTTGCTAACATTAATGGACAGATTCATAAATGAATTAGCCTAAGCCATAATTAAATATGATACATTCATTGCATATGCATGCCCCCAATCTGGCTACACTAAGTTATCACTAATATACTGTTTTCCCCTGTTGGTGAGAGAATCATTAATTTAGGCTATCATTAAAGAATATAAGTAGCCTAAATACGCACATGAAAGCCTATACACACAAGCCTACTTAACACCAATGTAGCACTGACAGCGCTTTAACTACAGCTCGAGAAACGGACCGTGAGCTCTATAGGCTTTAGTCCAAACTACCACAAACTACCTGAGATTTGATGTGTGTGATATGTGACATTTGATAACTCCCTGTCATTTGAAACACACATTAAAACCATCACACTTCCAGTGCACATTCGACATGCCACCACGGTCACCTTGTTTGCTAAGATCCTCAAATCCCAGCTCCTCAAGGTTTCTTATGACGTTTGACCATTTGTTCCACTCTTACCTGACTGTTTTATTTTATTTTATTAATTTAGTATATATTTCAAACATACAGGGTGATTTTTTTTTGTTTTATTTAATTTATTTTGTATATATTTCTCAGTGTTTATTACTAGTAGGCTATGCATATCTCAGCCACTTGTTTTATATCTATGTATTTGCAATGCACGGACCTTGAGTGTTTAGAAAGGCGCCCAAAATAAAAGGTATTATTATTATTATTATTATTATTATTATTATTGTTATTATTATTATCTGTGGAGACTATCACTCGTAAGTCATTGGTCACAAACGAATCATGATCCGATACAAAGCTTCACTGATCGGTGACATTTTTGACACGCGCCTCGGAGCTTTGGTGTCAACAAGGGTAACAGGTAACATCACTAGACATTGTTTAAAAAAAATCAATATACATAGAATATTCTATAAGTAAATAAGTCAAGTGTGGCAAAAGGCTGAGCAGTAAAACCATAATACATCCATGAGTAAAACCGTTCGTTCTTCCGGCTGCAGTACCAATCGTCGGCACACGTCACGGCTGCTTCAAGCATCAAGCATGCCGCCTTGGTTCTTCCCTACACAGTTCGTAGTTCCCTTTGTAGAACTGACTGTGGTTAGGAGTATTTGTTAACATGGCTGAATACCCCACGCAGTCCACGTCGCGGGGAACTACTAGTCGTTCAGAACGCAGCGAATCTACAAGCGCCGAAAGATTCTGATCTGGGTTCGAAACCCGGGTGTCGAAGGCGATAGTGTCGTCCCGTGGTACGGCACTGCGCAAATTACGTACATTTACGTAGATTCCCACAGGGAAACATGTCGGCATCTGAGAAGATGACAAAGGTAACGAGCCTTAAGCGCATTTTCTATGCATTTATCTGGAAACTGAATTCATGGCCAGCTGTGATATGATTTATACAACACCAATCTGTAATATATGTATGTGCAACATTAACCGATGTTAAGATATTGTATGATGGTAGCTGCTGGCTGGATCGCTACCTATGCTACAACGTTAACGTAAAAGGCTAGGAGTTGTATGAAAGCTGAACAAAGGGGTCTTTTGTTGGTGGATATTGTATAATGTTGCTTTTTGGGGAAGTGTGCATCGAAAAACCCTGTTGGTAAATTAAAGTTAGGACATAATCTAATGTATTGAACATAATGTAACCACGCAAGTACGGTACAGGTTAGAATTTCTTCTCCCAAATAGTGAAATGTAGTTCACTTTATTGATAATTACTGTAAAAGACAACATGCAAGCTTCATAGACGTTTGCTACATAGTAGTCATGTAATTAATGCATTGCATGAAAATGCAATATACAGTCAGTAATGTATGCCATCTATCGGCGTTTTTGTGCAAGCGCAGGATTACGTTTGATGAGTCTTGCCAGTACCAAGTTGGTGATCTGTTTACAAATCACCAACTTCGTAGTTCTAGCAAAGACTCCTCATCTTTCTGTTTGACATGCCATAAAATTATGTAATGTCAAGCATACATCTCTTTATATTTAGCACATCATTTCCTTTTAATGTCAAATTAAAATATAATGCAAATGCAAACACTGCCAGTTTCTTTGACAGGCATAATCTATAACATATCTACAGAATGTTTAGTTATATGAAGATATTGTGTTGTTAACTTTAAATTAATGGTAAAATTAACTTTGGGAGGGGTACCGTGTAGGCTATGAGTGGAACCCTTACCCTAACTGTCAAAAGGACACAAGTGAATTCTTAATACATTTGGAGTTATTCATTTTAAAATGTTGTTTTGGTCCTCCTGTAAAGTTGAAGAAATGTCACTTACTTGGTTGGTTCTCACCCATTGCAGCAACGCTGATTGGTTCAGTGCTCTCCAATAGTTTAAAAATTAACCAGAGGTCTACGCCAAGTAGGAGTAAACGACTACAAACACTTCCCAATGGAGCGTGGCCAGACCCAGAACCATGGAAAGAACAGTTACGCCATCTCCGTTCACTCCAATGGATAGTTTTTTCACAGCAACGGTGGATCGTGGTGCCTCAAAATAGTTTCCGGAAGTTAGCCTAAATACTAAAAGTACCCTATACATTTTATTTTAAATGTAAATCGGTGCATTTAATGACTACTAATAACCAAAAAATGAAGTTATATATCTGTGTATATATATTCAAACTGCTCACCAAACACTTCTGGGAACTATTATGTCATAGGTGTTGCCTCTCCATGAACCATGTGAACGTTGACAATTTCGAACTTCCATTGGCCTAACTGTTATTTTCCATGGCTCTGGGCCAGACCTATTCACCAAGTGATTATGGTCTGGTTACACCAGGCTAATAGGCATAGTTAGTGTACTCAACTCAATACCTTTGAGCCTGTTGCCCTGACTGCTTCAACGCAGCAACCCTAACTGGCTACTGTGTTGATTTGTGTAACATGCTGTGTGTTTCATCAAACAGGAACCACCTGAAGAAATTTCTGTGGAACCTCAGGTGGAGCAGAAAATTGGTCAGTTAAAGCAAGGTATGTTAACATCCCATTTATTTTAAAATTATATACATACATACATACACATACACACACACACACACACACACACACACACACACACACACACACACAACAACAATTAAGCTGCTGTATAGTTGCTATGTTACAGGTACTGTAGCCTATACTTGATTGTGTCATATAGCCCTCTCAAAACCCCAAAATGTGAGCCTGTGAGTATTTCAGTGGTGGTAGAGACTTGCACCTGAGTGAGGGAGGCGCGCTCTGAATTTACAACTTTAATCTTTTTTTTTTTTTTTTTTTTTGTTAAACAGAGGTGTGTTCAAAGTGGGAAACGCTTCTGAAACATTTGCGAAAACATGGAAATTGACTGAGGGTGTAGTTTTCGGCAAACATACTGTACATAGACACTGATTTAGGTTAACAGTTTAATTGTAACAATTTGGAATACAAAACATTCAAAGCGAACGGGTTCGCCTCAGTTTGCAAATCTGAACGTACCTCAGGTTTCAAACCACTATGGGGATTCCAAAGTTTACTTTTACGTAATTGGACAGTGTTTAAGGGTCTAGCACAAAGGATGTTTTTTTATTTTGTATTATTCTTTTTCTACTTCCTCAACGAATGTGTAATTGTTAACATTACGCAGGTAATGCAACTGCCACACCAGTGGTTGCTTGGCAGATTGAACCCATGGGTGGGATGGCATCAATGTCGATGTTTCAGCAGCCAAGAAAAAACCTTTTGAAAGACGAAGAAGGGAAAGCAAAGCCTGCCCAATATTCACCAGCTAAAGCTGTTGCTGGTGAGTTTGTAATCTACTTGGTGTTCCATAGGATATTTGTTATTGTTAATGTTAACGTTTAATGGCTTTTAAGTACTGGCATATAACAGGAACATAACAATAGACTTCACAGTTTTCATAAGTGTCTCAGTACTGGATAGTAAGGTAGGGAGAAATATGCTGCAACTTAATTTCGGGTTTATATGCAATTGAGAAAAACAAACATAAAATACCACTACTGTGCAGCCAGCAGGAAAAATAAGAGTCTGCTGAATGCCAAAACAGAATGCTACCTCTTTCAGAACATGCAATACAGTTGCAGTTACCAATTATTAAAGTTATCTTTTAAATGTAATTTAAATAATTACCTGTGTGTGTCTCTTTCCAAGGACATGCTGCCAAGTCCCTTTTATCCACACCATCCTCTTTGCTCCTGTGCCCGCCCCCTGGCCCCGCAACAGTGTCCCCTTGCCGAGCTAAGATGAGTGTTTCTGGGCCTAGCAGCAGCAAATTGCTCTTTCCCCCTACCCAGTCTTCCCCTTCCTCCTCTTCTGCACCAATTAAAATCCACCGTGCTCGCAAGACTATGAACAGACCGCCCCCGATGCAGGTACGCCAAGGGTTACCTACGTCACATTGACATCACAACACGGCAGTTTCTCAGAATTAGCTTTAAAAATTTTAAAAATTTCAACACATTTTAAATGTCTAGTGATGTTGTTGCAACAATGTTATGTGTTTGTACAATTTGATTAACAATAGTATTTGTATTACAGATAAGTTGTGCCGAGACACCGATTCTACCAGTCATAGCATCAGGACCCTCTGCCTGCCTTTCCTCAGAAAGTGAAACTGGTTAGCATTAAAGTACTTGCATATCAGCAAAACATTTAGATCCTGCTTATCTGGTTTCATGCATAGTTGTAGCTAGGCATGGGATTACATGAAAATGTGTGTCACAATTACCTCGGCCAAAATATTTGCCATAAACTATATTATCACAGTTATATATTATATTATTACATTAAAAAACATACTGGAATCACTATCTTATATTTAGTAAGTTAGAAACAAACATTTTTATTATATAATGACACATAGTGTATCTTTATTTTGTGTGATTTATTATTTGTTTTTAAACTTTTTACCAAATCAGATTAATTATTTTTCTTTTGTGGGGGACACAATGGGGAAGCTGAGCCTTCACCCATAGATTGAGTAGAAATATGCAGGCTAATAAATCCATTATCAATACATTTGGACTGTCACTTGTGGAAACATTCATACTATGTGATTATCCTGATAGTGGACGTTCATCACGATACGATTATCATCTGTTATTTTATCGCAATAAAGGATAGTATCATATATCGTCCCATCCCTAGTTGTAACATTATTGAATTCATATTAAGCGTTGCCTAATTTCTCAACGGTTATTTTCCCACAGCTGCAAAGAGAAGAAAATTGGGTCTGTTATCACAAAGCACCCCCAAAATGGAAGAAAACTTTTCAGACAATACACCAAAGGTAGTCAAATCTATTTTATTACTATTACAACTGATAATGTAAAATGCAAAACTGTTTTTGTTGCATAAGTCAAAATCAATTGCAACTATGGATAATGATTTTACTAATGTTTCTCAAAATTAAATTAAGGTAGCTGCGCACAGCGAACTGCATGCTGCTGTGTGAAATGATTTTTTAAATCCTCAGTTTTTTTGTCTTGTAGGCTATAAGTAGCCTCGCGAGATCAGGATGGTCTCGCAAGGCTACTTCTAGCCTTCAGCTACTTCTAGCTTCAGTTTAATTTCGCTGTGTGAATCAGTCTGGAAAGCCTCGGAATCATTTTGAATGTGTCTGAGTAGCAGCTGAACTTTCTAATCAGCGTCGTGTTTATAGTGTATAGCTATAAACACGACGCTGTTAGGTGTGTGTCGACCATGGTGCCGACAGTGAAAACGACCAGATGGTTCATCCAATCAGCTGCCAAGTATTTTTTGAAAGTACAGCCATTCACAGTTTCAATGTACGGCTCTCCAGATGGACTTGTGACGACAATTCCTCTGACATGTCAGGTTAGGCTAAAAGGCCAACATCTTAAAATGTGTGTTTTACAGACGGAAGATTCAGCTGAAGGAGGGCTGCATGTTGAAGATACTAAGCAGTCAGTGAATGTGTCAGATCATGTAAGTGACTCTGTCTTGTCTTCAAACTCTGTATATGAAGGCGTTGAATGAATGTGGATTAAAAACTCTTCTAATATTTAACGTTCAAGCTACAACTTCTTCTTTGCAGAGTTTGGAGTCTGATGCCCAGAGTCGGAGTGAGATGAAAAATGGTGTAGATACGTTTCCAAGGAAACTGTCTGAGCAGGGCAAAGGCGTAGACGATGGTGTAGAGACACCCGGAGATGTAATTGGTGAGACGCCCTTTCCTGTAAATGTTGGCCAATACCCATTTAATTCTACGTAGGCTAAATCGATGTTTGTATTTCAGTGAATAATATCGGGCTCCCTCATTTGTGTCCTCCGTCTTTAATAAACAGCGACCGAAGCCACAGGTTCACTGGAGCGGCCCAGCGATTACACAGAGGTACCCTTGGGTGCGCTGGACATTGCTGCCGCTGACAGTCTAACGCTCTCACCCCATCATGGTGGTAGGTGTACGTTTTAATCTATATATCATCATGATGACACAACATAATATGCAATGTTGTTTAGTGTTGCATCTGTTGTGTCGGTAGTGAATCAGCTAATAGTTTTAGTGCGAGTATCTATAGTACGTTTTTGGAGGATGCCTATGTGCTATTTGAAGGAGTTATTCCCAGATTAACCATTTCGCAGACTGTTTCAACGAGGGAATACCACGGCAACCGTGGTAAAACATGTTAATGTTCCCTCCCTGCAGATGGGAGCGATGCTGGGGAGATGGAAAGGTTGGAGGAGCTGCCTCTGTGTAGCTGCAGGATGGAGGCACCTCGTGTGGACTCCAGCAGCCACAGCGTCAACAGACCATGCATGGCCACCGAGAGCATCAACGGAGAGGTTTGTCTGCACGCGCTTGTCGTTTCAACGGAGAGGTTTGTCTGCACGCGCTTGTCGTTTCAACGGAGAGGTTTGTCTGCACGTGCTTGTCGTTTCAACGGAGAGGTTTGTCTGCACGTGCTTGTCGTTTCAACGGAGAAGTTTGTCTGCACGTGCTTGTCGTTTCAACGGAGAGGTTTGTCTGCATGCGCTTGTCGTTTCAACTGAGAGGTTTGTCTGCACGCGCTTGTCGTTTCTGAAGGCAACACATTACGTCACACTTTTGTTAATGCATAAATAAGTCATTGTGTGTATTTCATAAGTGTATTATTAATTAGTTATGAGTTTGTAAATGCTTATATAAATTTACACAAAAGTCCTGTTTTTTGTTGTTGTTATTTTACCGAATGCAATATCATTGTACAAATATGTCTTTTAAATATCTTATTTGCTAGAAGACGTATATAAAATAAAAGCTGCATCTGTATCATTTAGTTAAATGTAATGAATTGCTGTACCATTTAGTTAAATAAAATGGTTTCTACCTTTCAGTTATCACGCCATCCATATGGCCTGTAATGTTCTGTCTCCTCTTGCGTTTGTGCCAGCTGCGGGGCTGCACTAGCACGACTGTGAAGGGGGAGACGATGCGGCCGTCTAGTCGCGTACCCCTAATGGTGCTGTGTGACAACCATCGGTCACACATGGTGAAACACCACTGCTGCCCCGGATGTGGCTACTTCTGCATAGTGGTAAGCGTTTAAGGCCTTTTGTAGAGGTCTGCTCTATTGTGCATGGGGCATTGACGCCCTCTTGCGTCCAGCCTCAAGTGGCCAGTGGAGGAACTGCAGGTTTGCTGCACGAGCTGTCTCCCACTGCAGATGAGATTGTACGCTGCGTTTCCGCTTCTCCCTAACCAGGGCACGTTCCTGGAGTGCTGTCCGGACCAACGCATCGCCCACCGGTTCCACCGGGGCTGCGTCACGGTGCTGAGCGGCGGGCGCGGCCGCGGCAACGGCGGCGGCCTGCTCTTCTGCCCCCACTGCGGCGAGGACGCCTCCGAGGCCCAAGAGGTCACGGTGCCCTCGCTGGCATCCGCGGCGACGGTGGTCACCATGTCGGCCTCCTCCACCACCACCCCGTCGCTCCCCACGGCCACGCTGGCCGCACCCTCCCTCTCCGCCTCTACGGGGGGTGCCGGCGACGGCAGGAAACCAGAGAAGCCCGTCAGGTGAGCTTGCCAGGTGTAGAGGGCTCCGACATCACCGCCCACCCAGGAGAGGAAATACACTTTATATAGTGTGCAGCCACGGAAACCATTTGATACAATGTAATTAGTAGAAATATACCGTAAATGTAAAATATATATAACATCAATAGAACAATTATATAAAAAATGATTGTGGGCGTGGTGTAACTCGTTGTGCTCAATCTCCATGCTCTTTGGTAAGAGCATAGAGACAGTTTGAAGCGGGCGTCCTCTGTGAGGCTGTCCTGTACCGAGAGGTCAGCGTGTTTAACTGTCTTGTCCAGTGCACGGATGCGAGGTCACGGCATGCCAGCGCGTGAGGTGGAGCAGCAACAGCTGCCCCCACAGCCAGTGTTCATCGCCCCAGGGGAGGAGGGAGTGGACAGCGTGGGGCCCTCCCTGTGCTTCCCTAATGGGAAGCCCATCTGCCCCAGCGCACTACCGCCCGGACCCAGCAGGGCGGCGCTGCAGAAGGCCATTCTCACGCAAGACGTAGAGAGGTTAGGATTGGCTGTGGAGTTGTAGAAATTATATGTTGGTAATGGACGTTGCTTTGCAAATGCGTATTAACATTTGGCCTTGGGGTTGTAGAACCTAATGTTGGTGATGATATGTTTAACAGATGCTCTAATGTATTTTAAATATGTATTTAGCAATGCATTATCAGGGTTGGGAAGTAACTGAAAACAGTATCTAATCCTTTACAGTTACATCTAAAATAGTATTATGAGATTACAGGTAATTCTCTTATTTTATTTTGTATCAATTAGATGATTACAGGTATTTCTAGGACTACTTTGAAACGTAAAAGGGACTGTTAACAATGGTCTGTTCTCTTAAGATTTCATTAATGTCAATCAATAATTGAAATTAAATCCTACTTTAATCTGATCAGCTGAGCATTTTAGATGGTCACATAAATAGAAAGATTTGGCCAACACAGTAAATTACGTTGCTTGGCATTACAATAAAAAGAAATGTAGGTGTAAGAAATCTAAAAGCAATCAGATTATGTTACTAAATTGAAGTAATCAAAAAATGACGTTACTGATTACATTTATAGTCTGGTAACTAGTAACTAACAGATTACATTTAAAAAAAAAGTTACCTACCCAACCCTGTCAATTATATAGTGACAGACTAATTACTTCTCTCACTGAGCTAGTGCTGGTTAGCTGGACTTCTGCTACATTTCCATTAACACATTTTTAGTTTTTGTTATTAACATTAATATTTTTTATTTTTATTTAATAAAATAAATAAAAATTTATTTCTCATTTCTGATTGTCCAGGAGGAAGAAACTGCGGTTCCACCCGCGCCAACTTTACCCTGCTGCTAAGCAAGGCGAAGTACAAAGAGTGCTGCTCATGCTGAGTGAGTAGGCGAACTATAGTGTGTTATAGTGTGTTGATGGGAACCTTCATCCCACACTGGACTGTGACCTTTTAACAGGGGTAATAATATTTTTAACATCTACGTTGAACAGTCAGTCACTTTGAACCATACAATACAAAAGCTTAGCTGTAAGAATGCTTTATTGTCACTGTACATGTGTATTCAAAATAATTCAGATGCACGTCCTGAGCAGGCTCTTCTAATTAAAATAATAATGCATGATTCATTAATACATAATGAATAAGATAAATACACCTACACATCCTGTGTCAGCCCACATATGCAGAATGTATTGGTTAATAATAAATACAGTATTTCCACGGGAATATTTTGTATCATTGCCACAGTAACCCAGTGAATATTGGGTAACTGAATTGTATTTATAGATTTGTGTAATTAATACTCCCGTGCGTACTTGTGTTCCAGTGGATGGCATAGACCCAACGTACCAGCCAGACTCTCAGAACAGACGCTCGGCTCTCCATGCTGCTGCCCGGAGAGGTCTGCTGGAGGTCTGCTATATGTTAGTACAGGTGGGAGGTCTGCACGCAATACACTTGCTCTGTGTTCTGTTGTCAGTTGGCAGGACATGATGTTCATGGGATGAAATGTTTGAAACATCATGCTTCACACCAACTTTGCCATGATCAACAACGGTATTATTGACATAACCCTGTTGTTCATAATAACTACAAATGCAATTGAAGAGCATACAAGGTTCTTTAAAAATACTAACATGTAGGTCGCAAGAGAACTGACTGCTATAGACAGATTGGAACTGCGGGAAAAGTCATTAATACATTTTTCTTTAATTCATTTTTTTAAATCTGATTCCTTTAACCATTGTTATTAATGTTGTTTCTCTCTGTTTCTGTATTTGTTTATGGGAAACAACTGTACATGTATTCCCTCTCTGTAAAGCACTTTGAACTGCAATTCTATGTGAAAAGTGCTACATAAATAAAGATGATGATTATTATTATTATTAATTTCCTTTAAGGTATTTTTTGTTTATATGTTTTTTGTTTTTTTTTTATGTTTAATAATCGGCCATTGTGTTAAAATTGTGTCTCTAGGCAGGCGCCAAAGTGGATGCCCAAGATAAGGAACTCAGGACCCCTCTGTTGGAAGCAGTTGTCAATAACCACATGGAGGTGACTCGCTACCTGGTTCAGAGCGGTGCTTCGGTCTACCATGTTGTGAGTGTCTTTTTGCATTATAGTACATTACCTGAATTCTGTTGGAAAGACAAAGTTTTCTTATAAATGTGACGCATGATTGGTATCCACAAATCTTACAGTGATGTCCACTTTCAACCGCTGCTTGTTGTAGCACTAAAGACATATTACATGCTTTATTACATTGAAACACGTAGCCTATTAGACCATCACAGTGAGATAATATTACTCATAACTCTGATTCAAACCTAGTGAAATCACGTTCACACATGAAGATCTTGGAGGGGGCCATTTGAACCGATAAATGCAGATCCATAACTTCAGTTTTTGGTAATTAGTAGTCAATAAATGCATCAATTTATATTTACAATATTATTTATATGGAGTACTTCTCGGGCTGGACAATAATTCAATATCAATGTAAACCGCTATATTTTTTCAATGACCGATATGATTTTTAAACGCATTTCCGGTATTTCGATGAGTTATACATTACACAATGACTGGTGCAGAAGTCAGTTGTATTCAAGGCCAGCTACGTGCATCTATGACTTTAACTAGACACACAGCTTTCCTCCGCTAAGTCAGTCACGTCTTCTGTGGAACTGCTAGCTTACTAGCTGGCTGTGGGAAAACAAAACAACCGTCCATTGGAGCGACTCTCTTCTACATGGCTCTCATGGGGGTACCAAAGTGCAGTGGCACATTCTCCTCCTCCTCCTCCTCACCCTGTTCATGCTCCCGCTGTTCCCCAGGAAGACGATGGTTATACAGGCCTCCATCATGCAGCCAAGCGTGGCAACTTGGAGATCGTCAACATGCTGCTAGAGACGGGCCAGGTGGATATAAATGCTCAGGTAAGAGTTACATTCTGATATTCCATGTAGATCTTCTGGTTAAGGAACACTTATTTAAAAAGCACTGACTCAATAGCTTGTATCCAAATGTAATATCAACTGTTCTCCTCTCCGCACTAAGTGGTCGTTTCCCCAATTGCACGTGTGCCAGTCTCAATTGACCGATCCAGAGCCCCGCCCCTTTCACCTGTCCAACCTAGTTACTGTAACTTGGTTGGACAAAACATCTCCCTTTTAATGCCATAGGGCGCTTCTTCAGAATCTCCACCCCACACGTTGGAAACACATTGCGAAGCCTAGGATATTGTTCTTGTGTGCGGCCTGCACCACTTTGTTTATGTTCCAAATTATGGAGCCATGACGTTGTAGAAGTACCAGATAATTTATTCAGCACGCACAGTAAACGGGAAGCTAGCGCGGACCGCAAGGAGATATTTGGTGAATCTGACAAAAGGATTATTAGCTCACAATTGCTGACGCTACCTTTTTTAAAACCCATTCTAATTGATCTCTGCGGTGTGGCCGTCACAGGACAGCGGTGGTTGGACGCCCATCATCTGGGCCGCGGAACACAAGCACGTTGATGTGATCCGAGCCCTGCTCAACAGGGGGGCAGATGTCACCATCAAAGACAAGGTGGGTCACTGTTAAAAGCGAGGTTGGTCAGTCCTGAGAACGCTTGCTAACTTTGAGCTCAACTCAAAACAGACTCCACCCCACACATTGAAACGCATTGCGAATCCAAGGGCATTGTTGTTGTGAGTGGTATTTGCCACTTTAGGCCTATTTTATGGAGCCAGGGCTGTGTAGAAGTAACGGATAATTTGTTTCAGCACACACAGAACGATAAGATAGCGAAATGCGAGGAGATATTTGGTGAATTACACATAAAGTGTATTATCTTAGAATTAGCTTACAATAGCTTACTATACTTTTTTGTTGTTTTTTAAGGTGGCATTCTACAGTTATCAGTTATCTTCAGCCTTATGAGAATGATAGATTCCCTTCCACATCCAGGGCCTTTCCTCCAAATAAAAGTAATCTTCTACTTATTTCAGTGGGTCTTTTTTTGTGTGTTATGCATCACCCCATCCCCACACCCCCCCGCCCCATATGTTTCCCCCCAGGAGATGAACGTGTGTCTCCACTGGGCGTCGTTTGCCGGTAGCGTGGACATAGCCGAGCTGGTGCTGAACGCCGGCTGTTCCCTCTCCTCGGTTAATGTTCACGGAGACACGCCGCTCCACATCGCGGCCCGCGAGGGCTTTCTGGAGTGTGTTACGTAAGTGGCCCTGTGCTCTGTTAGCCTGTTTATTGGCCATTTATTACTCATCAGTGGCCATTAACCAATAAATGGATTTTCAGTGAACATTTATTGGCTTTATAATAAGGCCAGTAAATGTGACCATGAGTTTCTTCCGTTCATTAGCACTACTAATCACTAATGCAATTTCAGTCTTTCCCTTTTTATTTTAAGCAGTGGCCTAACCATACTAGTACTATTTAACATATTTACAAGACCCGCATACAGCCAGTCTCGTGTTGATAAGTTTCCCTAAGAATTCCTCAGTAAGTTTAAAGTCTGACTTGGTCACTACACTGTACACAAGTAAAGGCTGGCTCTGCGAGACTATTCTGTCAAGGCAACCGCTTGAGTGCCATTATGTACTCTGCCAATCCATTTATTGGCCATTCATAACTTAGAAGTAGAGTACATGTATTGGTCTTGGCTAATAACATGACGTTACATTGTTATCCCATCACGGCAACCCATCGAATGCCATTGGGTGTCATCCTTTTTCCATGTTACCTCGAACATTCGAGCAGGTGCTTACATGGCTACACCACGTCACTTCCATCGCAGGTTGTTCCTGTCCAGGGGGGCGGACATTGACGTCGTTAACCGGGAAGGGGACACGCCTCTAACCCTAGCGTGCACTGACACGCCAGTCTGGGTGGCGCTACAGATAAACAGGAAACTCCGAAGAGGCATAGCCAATCGTATGCTTCGAACGGAAAGGATCGTCAGTAGGTGGGTGTCATTTATTCTTCAATTATGTGATGGCCCTGCCTTGTTTTAGCAGGCCTGTGGTCCTTATTGGCTAGGATAGGTAAATGGAAAATGGGCGCATTTATATAGCTCTTTTATCCAAAGTGCTTTACAGTATTTTGCCTCACATTCACCCAGTCACACACACATTCATACACCGATGGTGATTGCTGCCATGCAAGGTGTGACCAACCACCGGGAGCAGTTAGGGGTTAGGCATCTTGCTCAAGGATGCTTTACAGGTAGGTCAGCACTGGGGTTCGAACCCAGGACCTTCCGGCTAGAAAATGTAAATGTTATGTCGTAGCACTAAACCCCCAGAAGATAGCAGCAAAAAAGAGTAATACATTTTTGACAGTAAGATGAAAATGATACATTCGGGATTAGTAAATATGTACAAGCACACCGTAATACTGTGGCACCGCCCAAGCCTAATGAACGAGTAGAACTGGTACGTCGAGATTAAAATGTTTTAATTAGGAAATTAACGTTAAACCCTTTGTAAAATCATGTTACCTGAGCATGTTTGTCACAGCCGGCGGACTTGTTTTGTCCCTCAGTGACATTGCCCAGGGTTACGAAAACGTACCCATCCCCTGCGTGAACGCAGTGGATGACGAGGGCTGCCCGTCAGACTACAAATACATTTCGGAGAACTGTGAAACCTCAGCTATGAACATCGACCGCAACATCACGCACTTGCAGGTACGGCAGCACTGACCCTTCTAATGAGCTCTCGCACCTGCTGCCTGAGGCGTGAGCGCGTCTCATTTATGACGGTCTTGCCCTCAGCACTGTGGCTGTACAGACGACTGCTCCTCCAGTAACTGTTTGTGTGGACAGCTCAGTATTCGCTGCTGGTACGACAAGGTATGCTGAAATAGTCGCATATAAATATTTATTTATGGGATTTTCTGACATTGAACATTGCTTTTTCTTTTTTTTTTGCCTTGAGCATATTGAGTAGAAGTTACACGTAGAATAACCCTAATGGTAACATTGTAGTAGCTTCTACTAATAAGCAAATATACTGCCCTTCTATAACTTAGAAATACCCCATTTTATTTTGGGTTTGTTCTGATCCTTGGGTGTGGCTTATAGACCAAATTGGTCAGTTAAATCTTGGTTAACCGATTTTACTAATGCATCCATATTGTTGCCCTTCTTGGTTTTGTAGGACCAGCGATTGCTTCAGGAGTTCAACAAGATTGAACCACCGCTCATATTTGAATGTAACCTGGCTTGTGCTTGCTACCGAACATGCAAGAACAGAGTGGTGCAGGCCGGCATCAAGTGAGTTTCTTGTTTTTTTGTTAAATTATATTAACGCAGACTGCAACTTGTGTTTAGCATTACCATTCACGGTGTGTGAATGGTAATATAGCAACCAAAATAACAAACATCTATGCTCCAGTACACCCAGTCTCTTGTCCCCCTAGAGTTCGTCTTCAGCTGTACAGAACAGAGAAGATGGGCTGGGGGGTGCGTGCCCTCCAGGACATTCCCCAGGGCAGCTTCATCTGCGAGTAAGTGTGGCAGTCAGAGTAGAGCATTAGGTCACATTGAGCCTGGTGTTACCATTCACTCAGGCATTTTCAGATATTGATAAGCAACCAATTGGTTAAATAAATTTGTTCTCTCTGTTTTATTTATTTATTAAAAACATTTTTACTTGTAAAATTTTAATAAATAGTCCTTTAAAGAGGGAAGCCACTAAAGGCAAGGTCTGTAATTCTCGAGAACGCTTTGCTAACTTCGAGCTCAAATCAAAACAAGCTCCTGCAGAAGCTCTACCTCACTCATTGGAAACACATTGCAAAGCCTAGAGCATTGTTGTTGTGAGCGGTGTTCGCCACTTTGTTTATGTTTCTTTTTATGGAGCCAGGTATACAGTGCATCCAGAAAGTATTCACAGAGCTTCACTTTTTCCACATTTTGTTATGTAACAGCCTTATTCCAAAATGGATTAAAAAAAATGTTGCTCACAATTCTACACATAATAACAAAAAAGTCTGTTTTACATTTTTGCAAATGTATTAAAAATAAAAAACTAATAGCGATATTTGATTATCTTGACTAGCTGACGATTGGCTGACAATCACAGACTATACCTTTAACGTCAGATGTAAAGGTAAATTATGTGTTTCCCCTCTTTGGCCACAGGTATGTCGGGGAGCTGATCTCTGATGCAGAGGCAGATGTTAGAGAGGATGACTCCTACCTGTTTGATCTGGACAATAAGGTGCTTTAAATACCTGTTCAGATTTGACGCTAATAGGACATTCCAGTCATTTCCAAATAATTGCAAATAGAAAATTGCAATAGCATGTATATTATAAAGGTGTCTGAAAGATTGATTTGGCATGATGTTTTATTATTATTATTATTATTATAATAATTATTATTATTATGTTGTTATTATGTTAAAGTGTTAGTTTGACTCCTGGACCTAATCATCTGCTTATTCCCGTGCATCTACCTGCTAGGACGGGGAGGTGTATTGTATTGACGCCCGTTACTATGGCAACATCAGTCGCTTCATCAACCACCTGTGCGACCCCAACCTCATCCCGGTGAGAGTGTTCATGCTGCACCAGGACCTGAGGTTTCCCCGCATCGCCTTCTTCAGCTCCAGAGACATCCTCAGTGGACAGGAGCTAGGGTGAGTGGCAGCCATGCTCGGCTCAGAGAGAAGACCATTTAACAGAGGGGTTCCAGCGCACGGCACTTCCACATTCTCATTGTTTTATTTGTTATTAAGGAGGTTGGGTGGGGGGGGAAGCTTTTAACCCTTTATGCAGACCAGAAAGACCCAGGGTTCCATGTAAGCCAATGAGGAGGTCCACGAATTTCACCATACTATTGCCCATTATTTCTCTCTGGGGCTGTTAATGGGTATTTAGAGTACATTACGTTAATTCCAAAGTACCTATTTAAGTCCCACAACGGCATTTCTGCAGTGAACTGTTTTGGGGTTAATTGACTTTGTTTCAGGCCATGCATGGTAGATTTGTCTGGGCGCTGCTTACGTCGGCCTCCACAGTAAAATGCTGTTTGTGTTAGAGACCTGAAGCGTTCCATTTGAGCTTCTATTGAAATGCATTGCAATGCTCCTTTCAAATTTTTCTATAATTCTAAAATGTGTGTTTTCGCTGGCATGTGAATACCTTCAATACCTCGGGGGAATTTGTAATTTGTATTTATTTATTTATTTATTTTTATATAAAGGTACAGTACATGCCTCGATTTGTGTCTGGACTTGCCTGTGTGGTTGAAACCGGCATTGCAAAAACATTTGATTAAAAAAAGAAAAACAAATCTAGTTTGTTTGAGCCTTTTTAAAGTGCGTGTGCTCCAGGAGTAGTTGTCCCTGCTGATTGGCTGACAGGTCTCCCTACAACCATCCCTACAGACCTCAGGCTCATTCCCCACCTCACCAGAAGATTATGGTTCTGGGTAGTATCTGTCACGTTAATTGCTATATCGACTTATTGTGCAATATATGGACATAACGTCAATAATACTGCCTATTTACATGCGTGTTGTTGCTGACATGAGAAAGTTAGCCATGTTGTGCTGCTCCTGTGCTCTCGCCTGCCTGCTCGCAGACAACGCTCCAATTACAATTGTATAATTTAACAGACTCTTTCATCCAAAGCGATTTACAATAAGTACAGTCATTACATGGAAAAGGTGGGGCCAGCCAGCCAGCCAGCGACAGGAGAAGGAAGTGTTCCTCAAGGTTTTAATAGGTGTTTTTTCCAGACGACTGCATAATTACAGCCAACTACGTTTGGAAGAATAAATGTGAAAGTGCCTTTTTTTTATTGAATGTTTTGCTTAAAGGCTTATTTTTAATACTTAGCCAAGCAATTAATTGGTTTAACCAGTCATAACGAACAATGTGTCACATGACCGTAGTGGAACTATATTTACAAGATTCTGACAGAAATATTTTACCGCAATTATTTCTGGGACAATATATCGGCCAACAAAAATACAGTAGTATATTGTGACAGGCCTAGTTCTGGGCACTGTAACAAAGCAAAGGAATGTGTATTATTATTATTATTATTATTATTATATTTCTTTCACCCATCCTTCTCGTTTACTCTTTCAGTGTTTTGGGTCTTGACTCTGTTTTTACTTTATTAGCGGTAGTTAAAACGTGTTTATCCCTAGGGGGTTTGAAGAGCAATGTTTGGTCCCTACACTTAAAACGGTAATGTTGCTCAGGAATAACTGCATTTTTCTTGTTTAAATGTCTTTCTTTATTTTTATTTTTTTATGTTTCAGCCACCATGGAAAGCCTATAATATATCCCATTGCTGTTTTTTGCTACACAAATGTAGTCACGCACACAATCATAACAAAACAAAACACTACTAATACATTTCATGTTTATATACATTGGAATATCATGTCCGTTTGTCTGTGTCTTCAGGTTTGATTATGGAGATCGCTTTTGGGACATCAAGAGCAAGTATTTCACCTGCCAGTGTGGGTCAGAGAAGTGCAAGCACTCGGCTGAGGCCATCGCCTTAGAGCAGAGCAGGCTCGCTCGATTGGAGGCCTGCCCGGAGTCAGGACCCGAACTTGGAATAATAATGTCTGGAAGCTGCTAACTCTCCATGTACCGCTAGGCCTCATCAATTTTAAATACACAAAGGACTACTGGGACATGAGGGGGAAATGAAAGCCCCTAACTGTTAATGTCCTTGACTGGTTTAGTGGAATAGTCCATTTCTTATGAAGTCAGTATTAATAAGTACATTTAACCCATCAATGTTAAAGTGTATCGTCATGGTTGTGAAACCAGTGGCGTGCTCTTTCACTTGCGGGCTTCACCACCCTTGCAGGTCTTGCCAGACTGAATGAACTTGGCGATCACGCCATCATGCGCACAGTCAATGCGCAAAGTCATGAGCGTTTGTGCACTAGGAGTATGCAACTCCTATGAATAGCAGTGTGTGCCAAAATAACCAAACACTGAGGCACTACAATAACAAATGGTCAAACTCAACATGAACCTGTATATAACGTTCTTTTTTTTATTATTATTGCAGTTTTTATACCGATGTTTTGTCTAGTACTTCATTCAAAATAATAAATGTGTTTATTAAATGTTTATTTGGGAAATTGTCATTTCACAACTACTACATCAGATTCAGATTTATTGTCATTTGTATTAAAATACAATTAAATACTTGTTCTCCTGGCTGTCACATTGCCTTTACAGTTGAAAACATGAATATACTGTAGATACTACAGTACACCAAAATTAAAATACAAGTATTAAAAACATAATAAATACAATAGACATGGTAAGCACTATGAGCTGTTTAGGAACCTAACTGCATACATTAAAAATATGAAATCATATGAAATCTAGCCTATCTGTATATTAGATATTGGCTGTACATTTTCCTGTCATGCTGTGAAGCTAAACCGAACTAAAGGCTATGACACATTTTGCTATTTTATTTTCCGGTAAGCAATACAAATGTCAATGTTAGCATTTGATCTATGTTTTTTCTATGCTATGACGAACGTTATTTTGCTTAGATCATTAATTCAAGGCAATTGTTAATGTTCCGTAACTACCTAGAGGGGGCGTTAAGCGGGTGCACCTGCACACTTGACGCATCCTCCAACAGGTGCGCCGGTGACGTCACGTATAGATACCAAGGAAGAAAGATTTCCCAAGTTGGTAACACGCACGGATCCATTGTTTATTTGCGCCTACGTGTCAGCAGTTTATTTATATAATATTATATGGATTTTAGCTGTTAAGAAAAGGAATCTAATCAAATGGGTAAAAAACAGGAAGATGATTCTGAAACTCAGTATGGTGAGTTAACCGCGTTTGTTACCTGAGGCTGTTATTATAGACTTGTTTATTCTCTGTGACCGCAGCCAGTTTAAGCATTTTTTTTCAAGATGCGACAGTGGTTGCCAGTTCTTGTATTTGTTTTCATAACTTTTTATTAGGCATTTTTTCCTAAGGTATATTTGTTAGGCTACCAGAAAGCAAACCTATGTCCAATTTTTTTTTCTTAAACAGGTCGTGGATGTCTTAAGGTGTAGGCGATGTCATTCTTCCAGAATATAGATTCCTGGAATTGTTACACAACTCCTCGTGTTGGGAGGTTCTATTAGAATACCCACTTCTAATTGCTTATTTTATATATTTATTAAATATAGCTCTAATTATGTAGGCTATATTTTGATTAATACAAGTGTAGCTTGTATTAATTCTGTCTCTAAATCAACACAAAATCATTGGTTTAAATTCTTTTTTTTAGTTGTTTGTTAAAAGGTAGCAACCGTTGGGAAGGCTAATGATTTCCTTAAGACCTTGTCCTACAAGGCCTATACATACCTATATACTAAATACATTTCAAAAATTGCCTAAGCTTCTTGTCAGTTTAAACTCTGCTACATATTCCATGTTAATGGATGGTCAGAATTAATTTTACATTCAGATTTCCTTGTTATTACACTGTCTATGTACAGTATATTTGTATATCTATTAAATGGGTGTGTCTGCATGGGTTTGAAACTTTGAATACTGTGTTGGCCCATTTGTAACTGTGGTGTTGCTCTGTGCTGTTTCCTTCACCTGCCCAGTACACAGATGGAAATCATCTATATACATGGTACAAAGCAATTCATTTTAATATTTCATAAAACAGTCTATATGCTTTAAACATCTGGAGTCAGTTGAACAAATGTCTCTGTCTTTGACTTGGATTGTCTTCTATAAATGGCTGTGAGCACCTCATAGATTGTAGCCTAAACAATTGGAACAGGTGTTTAAAGTTAGGACACACAGGTCTGTATGTAATGCCAACCTAACTTCAAGCTGGCCTTGTGACATCCTGGAAAGTTACCGGAAACTTTAAGCTGCCAAACTGGCCTTTATGTTTTTTAAACCTTGTTACTTCTGGGTTGAATGTCCAGTCCATGTAATTATTTTAGGGTTAGAAAGGAAGCACAATACAGATGAGGATATTAGTATCACCAAAGACTGTGGGACTATTGTGTAAAGGCCAGTTGTTGTTGACAGGCCAACCAAGGATAATTTGCATGTTTAGAGTTTGTTTCTACGGTGTAGGCTGTCCCTTTTTTCTCAGCAGTCACAGGTTGCTGGCATTGTATTTCCTTACTGCATTTATTCAATTAGGAAGTGTTTAGCCTTCTTGACACAGCAGTCAGAACATATTTAGGTTAAAGCCTTGACGGTTTTAGGAATTATATTTACAAAATACATGTAATAATCAAATGAAGCTCATTTATAGATCTACTCTTGTCACGATGGGCCAAAACCAAGATGGATACCTTGATATCTGTCAACCACTCTTGTCTTAAGTCACATTAACAAGATTACATGGGTGAGCTGTAGAGAAAATAAATGCAGTGCTTCTGCTTTTAAATAGGTAGACCTACCACCTAGTTAAGATGTGATTTTCGTTAAATGACACTGCACATGATTCTTAGGCTCAATGTTTATTCTCGGTTCAAAGTCTTGATGTCCATTTGTATGCAAGACCTAGTCTGTTGTATAGTTAGTTAATCACTTGTGAATAGTCTGGTCACGCTCCATCGGTAAGTGTTAACAGTTGTTCCCTCCTAACTCGTTTTAATTTGGAACAACTGGACAGCGTTGAAGTTGAACCAATCGGCGCTGCAACAACTGTTTCGATTATTTCATCTAGCTCTACCACCATTTTGAAACCTGCTTGACTTCAACGTCACCACACTTGCCCACCCTGATTGGTCTACCATCAAGTGCCATGAAAACGCTAATGCAAACAGGGTTTCCCCAACTAATCTCAGCAGAGAAAATGTATCAGAGTAATAGTCCGTCAGATCCTGGCTAATCTACACTGCTGCATGGTTACAAACTTTCAGTTTTGAAGAGCATGTACTTAGTTAGATATTATATGTGGACAAAAAAAGGAGACTAAGTTTAAAATGTGTGTGTGAGAGAGATTAAATGCCCTCTTTATACCATCTGGATAGTGGATCTGCAGGTGCAGAATTCACCTAAATATTATAAATATTTGAGCACTATCATTCATGACAAGCTCAACTTTGATGCAAATATGGATGTTATTTGTAGGAGGGCAAACGAAAGACTGTATTTCTATGCAAGCTGCAAAGTTTTAAGGTAAACAAGACCTAAATTAAACTATTTTAATATTCTCTTATTGAATCTGTTCTCGCATTTTCTCTCATCTGTTGGTGAGGTGCTTTTATTACCAAAAACGGGAACAAACTGAATAGTATTGTTAAGCGGCAGCGAAAGATCAGGTAGGCTGGTTAGCCATGTTTTGGGATGGAATCCCACAACCTTTCAACCACTAGGACAAGAATTGGGAACGAGCAGCCTATTTCACACCCCACTAGTCCTTTACTATATCCTTTACAGTTTCTGAAGTAACTTTGGCAAATTTCTCAAAACAATTAGTACTAACGGCACATCACGCAATGGATTGTCCCTTTTTTATTTTATTTAAAAAGCTGGTAACTTAATGAAAATCCTTAGTTTATCTCAAAAGCAAATATGGCAACTAACACATCAGTATAATCAGAATGACAAGTCCTTGTGTCAAGTCAATATTACAGTGTACTTTCTGATTAAATCTCAATGCACACGGCTGCACATTTGAAAGTCAAGAGTCATGGAAGCACAAATCATGACTTCAGTAAAGGAATATGTATAGAAAGGTATAGAAAATATGCTTCAACCATTTTGCATGGAATGAAAATGCAATAAACTAATGCCTACTGTGTGGGGGTACGAAACTATTCCTGATGCCTGTTCTGGACATTCTGCTGCCATAGGCGAGATATACAGTACAAATGCCGCTTTGGGAAAATCAAGTGTAACATAAGCTGTCAATGACCCAGCCATAACAAATTTGTTTTATTTACAGCTTTACGCTTATCAGGCACGTGTGTGTGAGAGCCATAAACTATATTTATGGATGATGTTTTGAAGTGGAAATCTCTAGGAGAATCAATGGTTCAACTTCAAAGTGCAAGTTTACAGATGCTTTAAAAGACACTCTTAATAATACCGCCCTTGGTTTTGAAATTAAATGAAATGTTCAATTAGAACATACGGAAATACAACATAGAACATACACCAGAACACCACATCGTTCAGGTGTATATACGTGTAACGTGTGTGTATATATCTTTTGGCAATGACACGTGTGTGTGTCTGTATATGTGAGCTGGTACCGGCCTCCATGTTGACTGTTGACTTTTTAAATGTGTCTGGAGTCATTAGTCTATTGACAGTGTGGGAGTTTAAAAGCAGGTAAAACAAATCCTCCTCAGTGGTAAATAGTACTGTAGGTATGTTGTTATGGGCTGCTGATTATGTGACCATGCATAGCTGCATGCAAACCCTGCTGCGTGTTTTCTAGTGCCAGGGAGGAAGTAGAATAAACCTAGTATCGGTCGATATGTTAAAGTTAATTTAGCCAATTATCGGCATTTGCAGATCCAGATCTGAGAGTACACACTATACTGTACATTTAAGAAAGGTTGATTTATTCTACCCATCTAGAGAGATGGAGCCCAGGGGCTAATTATACAGTATTTATTTCTAGACACCATTTCAGCTCGGCATTTCATGGTATTAAAGTAGTTTTTGGCCCTTTTTAAATATAACCTATTGGGTTGATGTATTACAATATTATAGGCAAAACCTATTCTGTATTATTCGGCCCTCCACCCTTTAAATCAGATATGCAGACAGGATGTTAATTAATTTAAAGGAAGCTATGTTGGCATTTGACAGTTTGGTTCACTTTTAAAGTAGATGGCATTTTAGAAATCTATCTACTATAGATGGATACAGTAGATACTATAGTAAAAGGCTGGAGGCCTAAGGTTTTCAAGTCTATGATTTAAAAAATTAAAAAAAAAAGTTTAAACAAATTTTAGACCTGGCAGGCATTTTCTTTTTCGGTCTTCCTGTTCAGAGCCTGTTGTCAAGCCACTGGTGAGAAATAGGCTTATCAGAATTTACCTGTAGGCTTTACGGCCTGTCAGGGCCCTATATACAAAGTAGGTTTTAGTGAATGTATAAGACATTTCTTGGAGCCACATTCTCCATTATGTGTTCAAGGCATGCTGCTGGACATTTGGTAAAGAGTTAGGCTAAGAGAAAGAATATGGGCCTATAGCTAAATTAGGGTTATCAAACAACACAGAGAGCTATAGTTCAATTTGGCACAAAAAAGACTTTGTGATAACGATCCTACTAACCAATCAGTAATGGCAGTATAATTGTTCATATTAAAGTGTTATACTTTTATTTGTCATCTATTTTGCGTTAAAAGGGCTCTGGACAGTGTGTCACAAAATAACTTAAATGCTAGTAAACCAAGTGGGTATCAATTCTATCTAGCTCTTCTCTTCATAAAAAAGTTTTCTATCACTGATGAATATAGGCCTATGACTACTCCATTGTGCAAAATATGTGCTTGTATAATCTTATCCAGCATTTGCTGGTGAGTATTTATTGAATAGGCTACATCAAATTAGAAAGTGAATAATCATTGATTATTCACTTGTTTCAATTCATTGCTCTTTAGCCAATGTCAAATTAGTAGATTTACTGTACCATGAACATTTAATGATGTAAGCTGTCTATTTGCAAAGGGGTCACTGTGTGAGCCAGTAGTGAAGATATAATGATGTAAACTGTCTATTTGCAAAGGGGTCACTGTGTGAGCCAGTAGTGAAGATATAATGATGTAAACTGTCTATTTGCAAATTGTGTGAGCCAGTAGTGAAGATATAATGATGTAAGCTGTCTATTTGCAAAGGGGTCACTGTGTGAGCCAGTAGTGAAGATATAATGATGTAAGCTGTCTATTTGCAAAGGGGTCACTGTGTGAGCCAGTAGTGAA
>JAODUK010023170.1:34128-49252 GCA_027564635.1 Typhlichthys eigenmanni
GATGTCACTTACCTCTCTGAACAGAGCTGGGTACTGGCATTGCTGAAATCTGATACTGAGCATAAGTAGCTGAGGCTGATAAACAGGTTCCTGTGTGAAGAGAGTGCCTTCCTTGTTATAAGGCGTAGATTTCTATGAATATTGAGCCATATGTCCTGTATTCTGAATCAATATAAACTATATACACTCACTGTTGGAGCTGGATGGCAATACTCATGTTTAGGTAAACAGTAGATTTGTTTAAGTGGTCAACTTAAAGTTTTCTACACCGAAATCACTGAATGACTCAAATGTGTCTTGATGTTAGTGAGTGTAACATTTCCTGCAAGCAGGATAACCTAGAGAAGGACAGTGTGTTGTGGTGTTGGCTATAGGACTATCAGGTTGTCCATGCAAGTTTTCAGCTTTTCCACAAAGGGCTTGTTGGGATTTTTTTGCTAAAGTATTCAAATCCCATTCAAATAACCTACACTCTGACTCTGCACTCCCTTGTCTGAGATCTGAATTGGCCTCTCTCCCTCAGTGTATATATGCCTTGCTGATTTTATACATTTGCCCGCTGACAAAGAATAGAAATCCTATCCTGAAAGTGTGTGTGTGTACACACACTTTTTCAGGACACTGTATTTCAAAGATCATTAAGTAAAGATCCATATAACTTTACAGATCTTTATTGTAAAGGGTTTACACAATGGTTTTCATGCTTGTTCAATGAACCATAAGCAATTAATTAACAGGCACCTTTGGAAAGGTCATAACACATTAACAGCTTACAGGTAGACATTTAAGGTCACAGTTCTAAAAATTTAGGACACTAAAGAGACCTTTCTCCTGAGAGTGAAAAACAGCAAGACAATGTCTAGGGGCTCTGCTCATCTGCGTGTACGTGCATTAGTCATGCTGCAAGGAGGCATGGGCAGGGATGGGCAGTATTTATGATGCATGTATTTGAAATACAAAATAGTATTTTGTATTTGATAGCGTTGTTAAAAACTGATTTGTATGTTGTATCAAAATACTTTAGTGTTTTGTATTTTGTAGTTTAAAAAGACTATAAAACACTTTCTGTGAGACGTTTACTTGGTGCAGCTTCTGATTGGTTACCTGCTGTAACCAGACCCAAAATTCACTTTGTGACCAGGGTCTAGACACCCTCCATTGGGGAATGTTTGCAGTGGCTGCATCCTACTGGGCCTAGATCTCTGGGTAATTTTGAAACTATCGGACAGCCTTTAACCAATCAGCGTTGCTACAACTGCTTGTATCACTTCATCTAACACTTAACTTAAATGCATAGCATCAGAACGGACAATTGACTGACTGTGAGGAGATACTTGCTGAATATGACAATTTGTATTCGCTTCCAATGGTTTACCTCACTGGTTGCATTCTGTTTGTCAGAGTTGTTAATCAAAGAAAATCTGTTGTGTGCCCTCAGATGTTGTCCACTTAAAGGTACAGTCAGCGTTACATAACGGACAACAGAACAAAAAGATATTCTGATTGTGGATTGGAAGCCCCTCCCCACTTCCTTTTTGTTTACATGGATGATTGGCTGAGCTCTCTAATACAGTTACTTTTTTTTTTTTTTTATTAAGATAATAATATGCTTTTGTCAAATTCAGAAAATATTTACCCATGGTTCGCTATCTGCCCATTCCATGTGTGTGCTGATAAAATAATCCAGTGTTTCTACAGCCCAGCCAAAGAACACCATACCCACTGTGAAAGATGGTGGTGGCAGCGTCATGCTTTGGGGATGTTTTTCTTCAGCGGGAACTGGGGCTTTAGTCAGGGTGGAGGGAATTATGAACAGTTCCAAATACCAGGCAATGTTGGCACAAAACAACGACCCAAAGCACACATCCTATTCCACAAAAGAATGTCTTCACCAGAAGAGGTTTAACGTTTTGGAATGACCCAACCAGAGCCCAGACCTGAATCCAATTGAACATCTGTGGGGTGATCTGAAGAGGGCTGTGCACAGGCTATGTCCTTGCAATCTGACAGATTTGGAGCGCTTTTGCAAAGAAGAGTGGGCAAATATTGCCATGTCAAGATGTGCCATTCTAATAGACTCCTACCCAAAAACACTGAGTGCTGTAATAAAATCAAAAGGTGCTTCAACAAAGTATTAGTTTAAGAGTGTGCACACTTATGCAGCCAGATTATTGTAAGGTTTTTCTTTATCTTTTTTTCCCCCTTGAAGATTTCAGTTTGTTTTTCAATGTAATTGTTCACATTATAGGTCACATTTAAGGTGGAACAAGTTCTGACATGATTTATCTTTGTCTCGTTCTTTTACATCACAAAAACCTGGCATTTTAACAGGGGTGTGTAAGACGTTTTATATCCAATGTATATACACATACACCTGGGAAAACGAGTGACATTCCTCTGCATTTTATTTCTGCTCACAGTTCTTTATTCCAGGAAGAAACTTGTATTCAAATTAAAGCTGTTACAGGATTTGAGAGTTAAAGCAAGAGCTAGTAAAATGAAGTAAAGAAGGAAGGGAAGAGCAAGACTTTGTAAATCAACAACCCAAAAACCCTCCTCCACCTTTGCTCCCTCCATCAGGAGCCGGTTGGTGTGCCATTGCAAAGCCCTGTGACACGCTGTGTGCGTGCATCCATCTTTATGTCAGGCAAGGGGTTTGCCGAGGTTCTGATTGGTCAGAGTCTTTGGGTAGCTGGAAAAGTCTAAAGCAATACAATACGACCACAGAGCAGATATTCTCATAGAGCATTTCACTCACTGACAGCTGACGAATGTCTGACATTTGTAACCAATTACCGTCTATATATAGCTGAGACCCTACCTACAGCACCTTTCTGTCGGCTGGCAGAATTTGGAAGAACCGACTGGAGTAGGGATTGAATGTGTTTTGAGACAGTGGTTGTATGGCTTTAATCGGCAATGTTACACCCAATGTCACAAAAAGATACTCCCCGCATTCCCGGGGTAGGCCAGTGACCTGACTTTGTAACACAAGCCTCTTGGCTATGAACATTATATGCGTTTAGCCCTGAGCTAAGTGCGGTGTGAAAGGCCTACAGTATATCATTCACTAACCCTAGAGAATAATGACACAGCTTATTTTCATTGCTAAGCAACACCCTGCTGTCATAGGGATGCAAACACATACAATGTGAACTGCTTGTTTGGACTTTGAAAGGTCTATATGCATACAATACAACTCAATGCAGATGTAATACCAGACATGGCCAGTATCCCCAGGCCTACCATACTGTCGTATAAAGTCATGGTCTAAGTAAAGACAAATCTCTGAATCTACACCCGTGTTGTATATTGACAGTTTGTCATGAATCAGCGGCCACTGTTTGCATGTTTAGAGAATGTGAGTGAAACTACCGTTAATGGATTTGGAGCTAGATAGGGAAGGACTTAACACATACACACAGTTGTGATGTCCTTATGCAGTTTCAGCGTATGTGCTTTTGTAGTCTGTGTGATACGGTATGTCATAAGGAACTAGTTTTATTAATACCTTGTGTCCCATAAGCAAAAATGTATTGTAAATTGTGATTATGACTTGAACAAGTAATTTGATATTTACTATTTCATTGCATTTAAATTGATTTGTTATTTCTAATCCATTTATTCAGGACTGATGTATTGTTTTTATTTACATTTGTATCATATTTGACCAGGTGCACCATCTCAGTTCGACCCTACATTCAATGGGCCTATTCATAAAAGGTGAGTCAATCTGTAGACGTGTGTGTGTGTGTGTGTGTGTCCACTAGTTCTCAAAATGTAGTTGGTCTCTCACACAGTGGGTCAGACTGACAAACACAAGCATTTATTAGATCTATTTCATCAAAGTCTAATACTATTAGACTTGAAATAACCAGTTAAAAAAAAGAATCTCAGTTTTGAAATCATTCTGATCAATTATTTTTTTAGACTTGCGACCACACTTTGAGACGCGTTTGAATCTAAACCTCAGCATGCCCACCACATATGCTGTTGTGTTCTTCTCACCAGGAGCTGCACCGATATCCTATGCTGCATACTGTTTATGGCGGTCCTCCTCGGCTATATGGTGGTCGGGATATTGGGTGAGGCCCTCATTGGAGCTGGCAGTGTCTGTCCGCTTATCAAATTGGCTGTTTTTTATCAGTTGTTTTTCTTTTAATGTGCCTGAATCCTTCTTTCTCTCTCTCTCTCTGTAGTTTCTGTAACAATATGAATATTGTATCTAGAGATATTTTCTGTACTGCTGAAATAATTTATTCAGACCCTGTCTTCGTATTTTGAATTGCTTGTCTATCCTATAGCTTAAAAGTAGCACTTTTACAAGGTACTACAAAATGTTTCATTCAATAGTGTAGTGGTGGTAATGCGTTTCTGGACAATGTGGGCATAGATGTACAGTGTATATCTCTTTATGCATATATATACACATTGTGTTGTTTTTCCATGACTTGTGAGTTGTGATTAGGTCATTTATAGCAATGCTGTAAATCAACGGGGAGAAAACAGACTGTAAACACTTGGAGCCTCCATAGCAAAAAAAACCTTAGCACAAACTGACATTATTATAACGTCAGACACATATACATACATACTTAATAATAAAATGTACTCCCATGCTACAGTTGTAAATAAGTTCAGGCTGTTCTATTCTAGACTTTTCAGACTAATAGATACATTTTAGAAAATTGCTATTCAATTAAAGTTCAATTCATGTTAGCTTTATTAGCATGACAGTTATTACAACAGTATTGCCAATTCACTAGGACCAGTAGTTTGCCTTGGGAGGCTACTCTGTATTGTCCTGTGATCAAACACATTTACTACACAGAGGGCCTTTGATCTTATCTAGAGTCAATACAACATTCTGATATGGAATGTCGTCACAGTATATGATCAGTATGTCAACAACTCAAGATGAGTTCCAATAAATGAGTTGGATACAATCATCATAATTGCTTTACGTCAAAAAAGGTGTGTGCTCGTGTGTGTGTGTGTGTCTGTGTGGCATGCAGCCCCTTCTAATCCGTTGTGTGTTCTTTGCGTTTTCCAGCTTGGCTCTACGGGGATCCAAGATATGTTCTTTATCCACGCAATTCAACTGGGTGGTTCTGTGGCATTGGACCAAACCAGTAAGTAAACCAGCACACTGTGGAAAAATGTTCAGACTCAACTTCTTTTTTTTAAACCGCTGGCCTGGGCATTTTTCATGTAGGAAAAAAAGCAGCTGAAAAGGTTGTTATGGGAAACACCAGGTTTCATTACACACTTGTTATTGGTCAACTGTCAAAACAGCGGATGACGTAGGGCGTTTTCTTCTGAGGAGTTGAAAAGCAGTTGAGAAGCAGCTCTGGGCTTCTGAAAAAGAAGCCCGGAGCCGATCGGAAAAAATCGTCTGCGGCAGCGTTTACGCTCAGCGCCCATATGGCTCCTTTAAAAACACGGTCGACAGCTTCCAAAAAGAAGTTGCGTCTGAACGCGGCCCTATGTAGACACGTTAGGAGGTCACCATGACGATCACATTTGTATGGCCAATGACCCTAGGCTTATCCTAATATCCATCCTAACTCTCCTTTTTAAATAAACGTCAATCTGACATGAATTTGAGAGATAATCTCCTCTGGTAAAGCTCACTGAAATCGCCATGCCAATCGCACCTTATATGAATGCTGGCCTTCCTCTGAAATGCCGGCCGCATTTTTATCTGCAGGACTGTAGCTACTGTAACTATTAACCAGATAAATGGCTATATAGGGGTCAACCACTCCTTACAATCTGTATTCCCGCCCTTTCACAGAGATAAACCCAATCTGTTCTACTTCAACTTGCTCAGCTGTGCCACTTCTAATAATATAATGGCATCTTCCCTTAACGGCTTCCAGTGTCCCACCACCCAGGTACATAGTGTACGTGTGTGTGTGCACAAGATCTGAGATAATCTACAGGTTTACATTTACATCTTCCAAACTTTATTTCTTTACGAGCATATGTCATTAGCTTCTCAGAATGTTGTCGCTGCTTTTATTCTTGCAAGGTGTGCGTGGCGTCGTGCCCCAGCACTTTCTGGGCTCTTCCTGTCTCAGCATATGTCACAAACAAGGCAGCAGATGCTTTCCAGCAAGACCTGTGTGTGCCGTCAATTAATCTGTCAAACACTAATTTGGTAAGTTACTTTGTTGTGAGCCACTTGGCTTCGTAGAAACAATACGTCCTAACTGTACAGATGTATTGCCGTTTTAGTAAGAGCTTGTCATTTCTTAGTCTGTTCACCAAATTGTGGATCAAGAGCTATGCCCTTTCTTCTACACTCCAACTGTTTCTGGTGAGTGATGCTCCAACAGTCTGCTCAGGTCATGAATTAGCCTGGCATTTTGTTGGCTATTTAGTTGGCTATTTTTTTAAAAAGTGCATACAATTAAGAAATAGAACATGTATGTATTTCTGTCAAATTGGAATTTTTGAAAACGTCATTATATTGTGTATTATTTTGAATGTCCAGCCCTGGGAAGATGTTTACCTGACATCACAGCACTGGACAATATCCCCCAATATTTCAATGAAGTTCCAGGCTTGTCATCGTCCCTCAACAGCACAGTCAATTCAATCAAGAACGGCACGGGGTATGATGAAACTGCGATCCTACGCTCACTATGTGTTCAGGACAGATAAAAAACAATCTTCATACACACTCACACACTACAGTATGTCATTATATATTATGTATTTGAAATATCTAGAGCTTTTGAGTGGTACTGACTATTTTAGTTTTTCCATTTATAATTTTGTCTAATTTGGTACAGTAGAACATTACTACCTATATAAACTTGTATATCATGCTGCAAATACATGCACTGACTAGTCAACATGGTCTAGAGAGGCTAGGATAATAAGAATTCAGAATAACCCTGTTCTCTCTCTCTTTCATGTCACCAGCACTAGGTACGTGGCTGAACGACTTTGTGTACTGACCGCTGCTTGTAGTGTTGTGTAGAGCGCTGCTCGGCTAGTCTAGTCTAGTTGTAGCCTACTCGCCATGCATGCGTCATGTAATGTAGCCTAATGCATGTAGCCTAATGCATGTATGTTAAGTTAAAAGGGTCCTGCCACTTAACAAGCATAGTTATGTGGCACCAATTGCGTCTATAAAGAATGTTCTTAAAATCCCAACCTCAACCAGAGAGATGTACACACACGTTCATTCATCACAGGGATGACAAAAAAATTAATCTTCTTGCTCATTATGGGCATTCCTGGCTTGTGTGTTGGATCCATAGCACTGGTTGGCTCATTTTGTTTCAGAAACGTGTGTCACGCTGCCTTCACTCCCATTGGTGGTCACTGTGTCACATCAAAATAAAATAGACCTCTAGTCTATTATATTTCCCCCCTGCCTACCTTTGCAATGGCCACTTGTCTATAGTGGCTGGACATCGCCAACTCAAAATGAACGGCAGCTAGTTAGTTGCTTTGTCTCCCTATTTTTTCGTCTGTGTGAACGTATGGTTATCTTCCCATAGGTCCTTCAGTCATAAAGACCTATAGGAATCAGCTGGCTGTAGTAGCTGCTACCACATAATGTGCTCATAGCTTGTCAAGCCTCTGTTTGTCTCCATTGTGTGAGGTAAATGTCTTCAGCCTCGACTGTCTTGTTCTCTACTAGGGACCTTGTGAAAGGCTTCAATGCCAAAGAGGTTGGTATCCGCATTTTTGAGGACTTTGCATCTTCATGGCCTTGGATCCTCGTGTAAGCAGCACCGTTTACTCCACACTGCCACTTGCTGGTGCAAGGAAACACTACACATATAATTATGTCTAAAGTATTATTGTCTTGTGGTAGTTTGACAATGTAATGTCTGAGCATGTGCTTTTGTGATTAACCTCCTGAACGGAACTTGACAATCCTGTGTGTTTTTCTCTGGCTTTGATGCTAATCAATCTTATATCTCATCTCTTAGTGGGCTGCTAATAGCCATGCTTGTCAGTATACTGTTCCTGTTGCTGTTACGATTCACCGCTCCAGTCATGGTGTGGGTGTTGATCATAGGACTGCTAGGAGCTGGAGCATATGGTAAAACTGAACCCATACTGGCATTAAAACCCCCTTGATTGTGTTGACCTGTGTGGTGTGAAGGGAACAATTACAAGTACAGCTGACCCTCCCTCCATTTAAATACAGGAATATACCATTGCTACAGGGAGTACATGAACTACAAGAACAGCTCTGCTACCATCACCAATATTGGCTTCACCACCAACTTAAATGTTTACCTGCAGGTTCAAGAGACCTGGCTGGCTTTTTGTGAGTATACTTATTTCATAATGATTATGACTGAAACCAGACAAACTCAGTTGTCGAGTAATTTCACATTTTAAGTTTTGGAGTTGATTTAGTGTGAAAAGTTGTTTTACATTAGGCTTAATATATATGTTCTTTCGATATTTCTAGCCTACCTTATTCTTAATGGATTGTTTTAGTATTATTTCTAACTCTTAATTGTGTATATAAAAGTGAATTGTTAGTTATACAAGTACTTATCTTGCAGGGATGAACATTCACACTGATTTCTCTTCCAATTTCCAGTAATAATCATATGTGTGGGAGAGGCAATCATCCTCCTGACCCTGATCTTTCTGCGGAACAGACTCCTCATAGCAATCGCCCTCATTCAGGAGGCCAGCAAGTGAGCTCTTAAGAACACGACTGTCTATTAAACGTTTTATCGTAGAGTGATTCTACCCACTTCGGGAATTCTAAATGGGTCTGTATGGAATTACATAACGCAAATATGGCAGTAGGAGGAAAAGAGCCAATCATCTGCTTTATAATGGCTGATCGCAACATGCAGAAGAATAACCTGTGAGGTAGGGGGAAGGTGACGATTGGCTGCATAAAATTAATTTTGACACCAGAGGTTTGCCTGCCGATTGTTTACATGACTTTAAATGCCCCGGTGACCATTGAAAGTGCAGTCATGTACCTCTCTCCCCGTAAGGGATTGATTCTAGGGAAAGTAAGGGAATTATTCTAACCTCCAGACGTGTACATTCCACAGGGCGATAGGTCACATGATGACCACGCTGCTCTACCCGCTGGTCACCTTCGTTCTCCTGGTGGTGTGTGTGGTGTACTGGGGTGCCACAGCTCTGTATCCTTTTGTATTGGATCGTTTGAAGGAGGGATCTGTCGTCGAAACAAAAACACAGGATGCTCCCTCGGAAGCTCCGCCCCACACATTGGACATGCGTTGCGAAGGCTAGGGGGTTGTTTATGTTCCGGCTTATGGAGCTAGCGGGGCTGTATATCTGATGATTATTATTTTTTTCAGCAAGCACAGAGAATGGTAAGATAGCAGAAAGAGAGGAGAGATTTGGTGAATATGACAGTGTTTTATATGTACCTTTTTAATTTTGAAAACACGTTTCAAACGCAAAACTTAAATTAAACACTGGCCTCACTTTCCCAATTAAGAGGTCTTATGGAAAATGACTATGTAATTGTTTTTTATTGAATTACATGTTTTATTGAATACTTTTTTATATATATTTTCTTCTTCAGTGTTTCTTGTAGTGTATATGTAATCTTGTCTACAGAGGGCACAGCCTAAAAAGACATCCAGATCTGTTTTCCCTGTTTACAATGAAGCTGAAGATGCTCCGTGCTCACAGAAGGGAGGTGGTTCTTCCCTTGCATTCCCTTCCCATGTTACACCGGCACTCTTAACTGCCCTCCATGACATTGGCGTTTTCACTTAGCGGGGCGTATGCAGATATCTGGCCACCTCTGGAGCTCCAATATTCAAGGTAGTGGCTCTGAACGCCAGTCAGCCTGGCTGCGAGAGCATCAACGGCACAGCGGACTGTAGCCCTATGGTAAGTAGACCCACAATGTGCCTTGTTTTTCTTGTTGTATTTCTTTCAAATGTAGCGTGTGTGTACAGTCAAGTCCATAAATATTGGGACATCGACACAATTCTAGTCTTTTTGGCTCTATACACCACCACAATGGATTTGAAATGAAACGAACAAGATGTGCTTTAACTGCAGACTTTCAGCTTTAATTTGAGTGTATTTACATCCAAATCAGGTGAACGGTGTAGGAATTAAAACAGTTTGTATATGTGCCTCCTACTTTTTAAGAGACCATAAGTAATCGGATTCAGGTCAGGTGATTGACTTATGCAATGCCAAGTCAATCACCTGACCTGAATCTGATCGAGCATGCATTTCACAAAACTACCCAAGAACAAGCAGGAACTGAAGACAGCTGCAGTAGAGGCCTGGCAGAGCATCACCAGGGATGACACCCAGCGTCTGGTGATGTCTATGCGTTCCAGACTTCAGGCTGTAATTGACTGTAAAGGATTTTCAACCAAGTATTAAAACGTTTGAAAGTTTGATTTATGATTGATAATCTGTCCCATTACTTTTGGTCCCTTAAAAAGTGGGAGGCACATATAAAAACTTTTGTAATTCCTACACCGTTCACCTGATTTGGATGTAAATACCCTCAAATTAAAGCTGAAAGTCTGCAGTTAAAGTACATCTTGTTCGTTTCATTTCAAATCCATTGTGGTGGTGTATAGAGCCAAAAATATTAGAATTGTGTTGATGTCCCAATATTTATGGACCTGAATGTATATGAATTCTGTAAGCAGAGCCTGGTAGTTAGGCTGGGTGTGGAGTATAAAGTATTGACATTTAGAGTACTAATACACCGAAGAAATACTGTTTTTGCCTGTGTAGCCTGCCGGTATTGCGCACTTTTCAAACCCATACTGGTATTGGCCTATGGCTTTGGCTCATGCTCGCAGCCGGCTGAACTCGCCTAGTTTTTACTCGTTCAAGAAAATGAATTCTTAATTCAGCATTTTTTCTTTTTGTTTTGCTGTACTGTGCTGTATTTGTTGTCATTACTCGTGAATTTCCTCCACCCCACACGTTGTAACACCTCTGTGTGGCGTGCGCACGGCCGCCCCGTCAGGACTTCAACTCCACCATGTACCCCAGCTGCCCGTCCGCCCGCTGCATCTTCATCAAGTACAACAACCAGGGGCTGGTGCAGAGGAACATCTTCAACCTGCAGATCTACAACGTGGTGGCCTTCCTCTGGTGCGTCAACTTCGTCATCGCCTTGGGCCACTGCACACTGGCGGGGGCCTTCGCCTCCTTCTACTGGGCCTTCACCAAGCCAGCGGACATCCCCATGTTCCCCCTGACGGCCTCCTTCATGCGCTGCCTGAGGTAGGTGGATGACAGCCCGTTAACAGGTGCTGTTAGATTCGTGGTCCTCAACCCTGGTCCTGGAGAGACGCTGTCCTCTGCATGTTTCAGATGTCTCCCAGCTTTGATTAAGGACAGTGTAAGGCCTCTTTTTTTACATTATAACCCTATGGAGCGGGCCGTGTTTTTAAAGGAGCCATGGGCGCTGAACTTGAACGCAGACGCTTTTTATAAGTAGCACTGGGCTTCTTTTTCAGTTGATAAAAGTTCAACTTCTCAGAAGAAAACGCCCTACGTCATTCGCTTTTTTGACAGTTGACCAATCACAAGTGCGTAGCGAGACCTGGTGTTTCCCATAACAACCGTTTCAGCAGATTTATTTTTCTTCTACATGAAAAATGCCCAGGCCAGCGCTTTAAATAAAAAAAATAAGTTGCGTCTGAACGCGGCCTAACTGAGGACTGAAATTGCTATTCCTAAAACGGATGCTGTAACGCATTGATGTTGTCCCTTAAATGTTTAAACTTTGCAACGATGTGTTGTCTTCGCCAGGTTTGCCATGGGGAAAGAAAGATTTTAATCAATAAGGATCTTCCTGTTTAAATTTAAAATGAAACGACAAAAATAAAATATAACAGAGCAGGCGAATGGTGCTCAGGGTGTTTGACTCATCTGAAAAACCCTGGGGTTGAATGCTGGGCCTACCATTCAGAATCTGTATAATGTATAACTGTAATATGTAACCCTACCTGCTGTATAAATACTAGTACATACTGTACCCCTTACCTGTTCCAAAATATGTGTACTCACTGTAACCCTACCTGAAGAAAATACTAGCACACCCTACCTGTTCCGAACTACATAATATAATCCTTCTTGCTGTTAATTGGTACATGCTGTAACCCTACCTGATCCGAAACACGTCCTCTCTGCTGATAAATACTTGTACTTATTGTACCTCCTTCTAAATAGTTCTAAATATATTTTTAAAGGTACCACGTGGGCTCCTTGGCATTCGGTGCGCTGATCCTCACCGTGGTCCAAGTAATCAGGATTATTCTGGAGTACATCGACCACAAGACCAAAGGTAAGTCTAGAGGACAGTATATAAACCAAGCACAAAAAGTAAGGACATTTGTGAACACTTGTGGGATTAGCTTGGGTGTGCTGTTCGCGCCACAGTGACCAACACAACCACGCTGGCTGACTTGTGACAGACAAATGCTGGTTGAAGAATGGGATGCCATCCCACAGCAGTGGTGGCCAGCATGAGGAGGAGGTGCCAGGCTGTTGTGGCTGTGTATGGTTCTTCCACACGCTACAGACACCCCTGTTTGTTAAATTAATACATTTTAAAATGCCAATATGTCTTGTTTCTTCAGACTTAAGTCATCCAATCCACCAAACAAGAGTCAACAGCAAATATAAATTGTTTGGCATTGTCAGAGAAGATTTAACAAATACTTCATGGGCGCAACCCACACTCAGCTCTGCTGCTCATCCCACAAATGCATGTTCCTTACAAATGTGGCACTGTTTAAAGGGGAAATAATCAGGCTTTCCAATGGTATCAGATTATTTGCCAAGAAGCATTGGCACAACAAAGAAATAATCTACCAAACACAAAAGTCATTACTTTGTGTGTTGTTTACATGTTATGTTGCTCATGTTCGTTGTATCTCATCTGTTACAATAAACAACAATGTGGGGGGCTAGTAAGGATCTTGCCCCTTGTTCCCTAGCGGCTCAGAACTGCTGCACACGGTTTCTCTTGTGCTGTTTGAAATGCTGCTTCTGGTGCCTGGAGAAGATCATCAAGTTCATCAACAGGAACGCGTACATCATGGTCAGTACAGCCTGCGTCGCCAAATCACCGCTGCATTTCGCCCTCCTTGAATAGGCAACAGCTGTCACGTGCCACTGTTGTGTTGTTAATGTATTTGCTATAAACCTGCTGATTTCACCACAGATTGCCATATACGGCAAAAACTTCTGTGTCTCGGCCAAAAATGCCTTCATGTTGCTGATGAGGAACATAATAAGGTCAGTGCTGGAGTATTTCACGTTAATCCAGTGCCCCGTGGGCATGTTTCCCCATCCTGAAGCATCTCACCTCTCATCTCTGCCAACAGGGTGGTTGTGCTTGACAAAGTCACAGACCTGCTGCTGTTCTTTGGAAAGCTGCTGGTGGTTGGAGGAGTGGGTAAGGAGGGAACTTCTCCCTATATTAACTGAACGTTTAACACCATAAAATTCTAAAAACAAGAACGTTTCACCAAGGACCTCACTTATTGATTGATGGGTATGTTCCAAATATATATAAACACTTGTTGTTTTGAAAATGTAACTTGACTGTTTAAAAGACCTGCCTAAAATGTCTTATGGGCCATGATCAGACAAAGACGCGTCGCTAGCAAAACCATTGTTTCCTGTGGCACAGCGCAACTGACACCCGCTTTTTTATGGCGTCGCGCTTCCCGTTTTTTTTTTTTTGTGTTTTTAAAACGTCCATAAAAGTTAAAATATTATAAACTTCCCAGGCCAAGGCTAGTCGCGCTGTTCGTCCATGTGACAGTTGGACCAGGCAGCCGTTCTCGTTGGCGCAGGCAGCGCATCTGTGTGTGATCGGGGTTTTATCAATGCGCTTTTGAAGCGGCTGCGCCATAGCGACGCAACTCCGTGTGATCGGGGCCTATTTCTTTATGTTCAATTCCAGACGACTGGGACTATGCACGTTTACATGGTGATTGTTTTATTTTTCAGGTGTCCTGTCATTTTTCTTCTTCTCTGGCCGAATACAGCTACCAGGCAACACCTTCAATCATCTAAAACTCAACTACTACTGGATACCAATCATTGTGAGAGACAAACATGTTTTTTTTTTATTTATTGAATGTGAGAGTCTAGTTCATGAAAGATAAAGTATGCAAATGAGTGTTATTTATGTACTTTATTTGCATATAATTTGCATAGTTTTATCTCTAGTCACCATTAAATCTATCCACTCTAACCAAAATAAGCATTATGGTGTCATTGGACAAATTGTGTTTGAATTTATGCGGACCTGCTTTAGCTCACCTTGGGAATGTGGACACATTTCAAGTACACAATGTGCCTTTATACCACATCTGTCTTCCAGACGGTGATATTTGGGACCTACCTGATTGCTCATGGGTTCTTCAGTGTGTACAACATGTGTGTTGATACCCTTTTCCTCTGCTTTTGTGAGTAAACATTTATATCAAAATGGTCAATACAATTAAGTGATCAAGTCATTTCTAAATATGTTTTGGTACACTTTACTTGTACAATTGTTACCCTCAAATTTACTGTTTGAAACGCAACTCATCTAAATATGGGTAGAGAATGGTGTGACCTGTAGGGGGAGTAGTGGAGAAGAATGTGAGCTACTTAGTGTTTTGATGTTATTTTATCAGGCAGGTCAGTTAAGAACAAATAATTATTTACAATTACAGTATGGACAGTGTGGCAGGGGCGTGCAAGATTCAAACCAATGTAACAATGTTTTTTCAACTTTCTTTTTTTTTTGTACCTTATGTAGAACATGGTTACTGTAATCTTTCCTTTTTCATGTTTGCCTTAAATGAATGCAAATGTTGACCACCAATGTAAACGCAGTTGCTACATGTCTTTTCCAGTGGAGGACTTGGAGCGTAACGATGGATCAATCGAAAAGCCATACTACATGTCCAAAAACCTGATGAAGATCCTCAACAAAAAAAACAAACCAAACACGGGTAAATGAACAGACCGATGACGACACCCATTCCTCTCGCTACCAAATAACAGATCATTTAGCCTTTTTACCAGTGGCGGCCGGTGAAAAACATGGGGGGTGGGGCGCAATTTTGGTGCAACGGTAATTTTATATATCCCTCCCGCA
>JAODUK010023171.1:0-24885 GCA_027564635.1 Typhlichthys eigenmanni
TGTAGTGGGGTCAGACTCAATGGAACATCTGTGATGAGAGGTGCCAGTTGAATAATCTAATAATCTAGTGAGGCTCAACACAAGCAGAAGGCAAAGCCACATTCTGCATAATGTTAAGTAATCTGTATCAGCTACAGTGCTAGTGGATGTACTATGTCTATGTAGCATGCAGCTACAGTGCTAGTGGATGTACTATGTCTATGTAGTATGCAGCAATACTAGTGCAAAATGTATTTAAAATGTAACACTTTCTCTCCACACATGCAAGAACATTCAGATTGTCACCTGCAATAGTAAGGCTCCATTTGTAGAATTCTATGGTGTCATTTATTAGATGTGCAACAATGTCCATGGCTGCAGTCAATGTCCTGTATTACGACATAGAGGGTGTTAGTGTTGAATTTAAATACCTCAAGATATCCTTGGCCACAATCAAATATATCACAAATTGGTTACATGTATGTTTTAAAATATGAAGGTACTGCATACTAGTGGCATTCCATAATGCCCAAACACTAGCAAACAAACAGAAGGTAAGCATGTCTATATTCATCATGGCCCATGACCGACAGACATTCAGTCAACACAAAGACTATGAGCAATGGACTTCTATTGGGCTACAGCGTGCAGGTTGGCTTGAGCACGCACGACCACTCGTTGATATTATATTTGTCAGGTTCTGCACACCATGTACGCATACGAACTGTATAACAATACTGTAGAGTAGCCTACCAGACGGATAAATATGATCCTAAAAAAGATGACGCCCCTTCTCCAAGAGGTGCTGCAGCATCTGTCTGTCGTAAAGCCACACGCTCTCCGCATTATCGTTCTATGAAATAGCCATTTCTTTATTGCTAACTAAATCCAGAAGTATACAGACTGCATGCCTACTTTTATTAAATTATACTTGCAATTGCTATGCATTTTTGAATGAGCTAATCTGAATTACAAATTTGCATTCTGCGGTATAGCCTACACTGGCCTTCAAGCGGGCTTTAGGAACAGCCCGATTATCTGGGATAAACATTTTTCAACCGAAATACTTTGGCTTTGCATTGCGACAGGTAATATGCAAGACATCTTTGAAAATAGACAATTGATCATTAAATCAAAACTGCAAAATATGGTCAAATTCATTTAGGCTTGCAAATGATGATGCTCCATGATCATACCTGACTGTCGGTAGATAAAAATCCGTTTAGGACATTCAGTGCAAGGTCACGCAGTTTGCACTATCCTTCGTTGTAATCAGTTGATCAAATATGAAGGCGTACAATTTTCTTATCCAGTCTCAAATAAAGGTGCCTTTTTTGGTAGATAACGGCGATTGCATTTATATTCATATCAGGGGACCATTCTTGCCACTGCTGACAACAGCTCTGGTGGCACTTGATGGGATCGAGAGATGCTTCACGCATGCGCACGTATAAAGACGGATGCAGCATCTACCGGCTTCTATTGCGAGCTAGTGTTCTAATCCATTCATTCATTGTGGTTCAGTTAAAGGCGTGCTTTCCACACGTTAAGGCTGTAATTTTGCGCAGTCTTTACGAAAGGTTGACATGCCAAGAAAAGCCGAAAGGACCTCGAAAATCACTTTAGGCCTATTGATGGCTGCGCCTGCGAGCTTCCATCAGCGGCCTTCTTCTCCCATCTTAGAAGCTATTTCCTCATAAGTATGGTCAGGTCAAGACGGTCGTTTTCAAAATGAAGATTTGGAGTACGGAACATGTTTTCAGGTCGGTTACGACATGATTGTATAGTTTAAATGGAGAGTTAGCCTATAGTCATTTTGTAGCAAAGCACGCAGTCTATACAAACCAGTGGTGTTGGTCAGATAAATCCACAGTGAGCCCACACCATATACTAGGTCCATGGACGTATTGCCTGTATGACCATTGTGTAACAGCGGCCATTTCATTGAACCACACTATTTCCCATCAATTCAATCAAAGCTCCTTGTTTATGTTGTTCATTTATTCAACTTCAGATTTACCTTTCTAAATTACAGTAAAAGTATGTAGCCTAATATTGCACATTATTTTTTAAATGCCAATGCCATGTTTCAGAATCCACCGATGTATTTCCAATTTGAAGCGTACAGTACAGTACCCTTCCATACAGTGCATGTCTGTTCTCCCTACAGTTATCCCTGGGAGACCGTGATCAAGGCAGCCATGAGAAAGTACCCCAACCCTATGAACCCCAACGTGGTGGGGGTGGACGTGTTGGACCGCTGCCTGGATACACAGGGACGTCTTCACAGTCACAGACTGCTCAGCACAGAGTGGGGTCTACCAGGCATCGTACGAGCGGTCTGTCAAAAGCACCATCATTGATGTGATGCTATTTACCATGTGCATGCGACCACTATCTATCGCCTACTTCAGTAGTTGGCCCGGAGATGCATTGTGCTCAGATCTCTGCTTAATCTGGAGGGACCCAGGGCATGTTAAACACAGAAACAAGGCCAGGATAACATCATGTGCATAGTGTGAACAGCATCACCAAAGCAAAACAAGCTCCTCCTCTGACCAGCCTGATAAATGACAGCATGCTCAAAGTACAAAGTTGTATTTTCAGGTCTGTGCTGAATTATACCGTGCTCACGCACAAGTATAATTATTTCGGTGTCTATTGTCTATAGTGGACTGCACACTGTATATAATATTATGGACGGACTGTTATATAGATAAACTCAGGAAACAAAACAATACATTTAATTATTGTTTATTACTCTTTTTTTCCCTCTCTGAGATTAATACTTTTGTTTCTATCTTAGATACTTGGGACTAGCCAGACAAGGACCTATGTGAAGGAGCATTCTATAGTCGACCCTGATGACAAAAAAATGGAGTTATACTCTACTAATGTAAGATATTTTAGGAATTTTACGTTGTAGTTTGTGTGTTTATAACAACGTTTGTACAAAATTTTAGCTATAGGTGGAATGACAATGAATAGACACATTTACAGTAACCAATAAGAACTGAATTTTGCTTTATATTATTTTATATAACTCCATATTCATTATATTCTCCAGATTACTCTAACCAACCTAGTGTCAGTTGATGAGAGGCTAGTTTACAGATGTCACCCAAACAACCCTGAGGTGTAAGTAGACATTTCAATGTATTTTTCCACAATATGATGTTTGTGCATACAATAAAAATGAATCAGTGTTCAACAAGCCAAGTTGTAATGTCATGTTATGTTCTAATTGGTTTGTTGTCTGTACCCCTCTCTCCCTTCAGTACCATTTTGACTCAGGAAGCCATAATCACAGTAAAGGGGGTTAGTTTAAGTAGTTATCTGGAGGGCATGATGGCCATAAGAATGTCTGCCAATGCCCGGAAGGTAACTCACACGCACACACACTGACTACGTACCTAGCCGTATGTATGTTTCTAAATACAAATAGATATTCTTTTTTTCCCCCCCTTGGACCTATACTAAATATTTTATACTGGTCCAAAAATGTATACTGCTATTGAGTCAGTTTTTTCTCTTGCTTCAAATTCTGTCATCAACTTTGAGTGCGCCTTTGCTCTTATTTCCCTGTGTCTGTATGTCTCTGTGTGTGTGTGTGTGTGTGCGAACCTACCTGTAGGGCTGGGATGCTATTGAGTGGATCATTCAAAACTCTGAAAGTGAGAACATTCCTCTCTGACATAGGCTATTTCTGGTAATGGTTCTTCTCTTAGCTGTTCCCTAAACACGCTCTGATTTAAGCATGCCATTCTGTTCTATCTTAATGAAGCATACATTGCTGACTCACAGGGCAATAAGAATGTGTATTTGTCATGTAAACATTTAAAAAAAAGTTATATTAAATGTAAACGTTTAATTTAACGTATGCAGGACAACTATAGTGTGAACACCGTTCAGCTGTTGCACCTCATACACTGGTGGCATTCAACAGCGACTTGGGAACCACTCTAATTGATAGTCACTTCATCTACAGGGTCGTGGTGACGTCGTAGCTCCACTCCTTCGCTATTACCAAGTCTGGGATCAGCTTGGCTCATGCACACAGAATGTTTACAGCACAATAGCACTAACGTATTACAAAGACATTAATATGTATCATAATTAGGCATATAGAACCCACTTGTCTGCTATAGTATGTCCAGAACCTATTAATTGAACATCTCTTTTCAAATCAAATTGAGACTTACAATCATTAATACTATCCACTGGCTAGCATCTAAAATTATTTATCTCAAATATGCATACATTATTTCAATAAGGAATTCATATCAAATTTACTGTTGTGAAGTCAACATGACCTTAGGGGGTACAGGAATGTATTGAATTAATTTAACAAAATGATAACCTCACACACACACACCATTAGAATTACAGTAGTCTCAATGTGTAATGGTTTGGGTTGTCCACATGTGCATATGAGTAATGATTTAATGTAACTAAACCAGCAGTAACACAACATTTCTAGTATTATACACTTGAAATTATTGAAAAAAAAAACTTGTATAATTCTCTAATAATGCCATGCCCTTCACTATGGATTACTTCCCTAAACAGCAGATGTCTGTCTACATTGATGGTGCTTTTTATGTGTTTCAGTTGGTCTATCTGAATAATATACTACACAATACATTAAAACATAACACAGTAACCTCATGCAATGTACTATAGTCTAGTAAACATGTCAGTAGGGTGGCTGGTATATACTCAAGTGCCAAGCAGCTTTAGATTTGATCTTAAATAAATAATTATCAAATCCGTATTATAATAGCATGGCAGTTACAGGGAAAACAAATGTGGTGACTTTAACATTGTTATCCCCTCAGTATTAATAGGAAATCTTGTGTGATGCATGGGGCTTATAATTCTGTTTAACTCTTGTCTATATTTAATTAGACAGGGAACAGGATAATGAATGTCCGTTGGATGTAAACCGTTGGCAAGATCTTTTAATTGTTCACATAATTTCTTTACATTGTTACCATGCCTCTACCAGTCCAATGCATTACGCTTCCAAATGTTTTATGTGGTAAACTGCAACAATCTAAAGATCAGGGTAGGGTAGGGGTTTCATTTTATTCTGCAGATAATGTCATGCTAATACAATGTAATCCATCCTATGGATATTTGTATGAATATTATTTATAGAAATTAATTTGTATAAATATTATGAAATAAATGTGACATGCACTAAATTTCTATCTTTAGTCGGCAGTTTTGGTTGCATGTGCATTTTGATTTAACTGCAGTTATACATACATTAAATTATTTTTCCAATTACATTCAATTGATAAAGAAAATACATGAATTGAAAATTGCATTTCTATCCCTGTTCATAGTCTTGCAATCCATGTGTACAAGTCTGACCAAGTAATATATCATTAGTTATTTTTGTAAATCTACCCATTGAGCTAAATTGCTAGTAGGTTATGCTTAGTTTCAGTAATGTAAATGAGTGATAAAGAAAGCATTTTCAGTCCACTAATTTTACACCATGCTATCTTATTTTATATCTGAGTAGAGCATTCCTTATATTCTTGCACTTGCAGTTCATCCTTAGTCCATTAGATGTCACAGTTCGTGTAGTTGAAAATGTCAATATTAAAGTAACAGAAAATCATGTTTATTTTTATTTATTCAAAATTGACAGAACATACAGCAAACACACAGCTTTAATGAGTCAAATTAGAGTCAGAGTCAACATTGCACTATTCCAGATAAGTTTTCCTGTGAACATGTACCAACCAAGCAAGTGTTACCACTTGCAGTTGCAAGAAACATAATTTACTTAAGAAAATGTTTAAAGCAGGAGGCCATAAGGTATTTCAGTCACTTTACTAGCTCGGTCTGATTATCTTGTAAAATGCTACACAGTCTGAACACACTACAAACGGGTATGCAGCTGATACTCCATAAGAGATTTATGCTACGACACCCTAAAGCTACATTTCTATTACACTCTTTGGTAATACTGCATTCAGATCAGATGCTGTGGATTTAGAATCCACAGCACAAAACCACATTAAAAAAAATAAAACACATTTAACAATATCAGTTATAAAAGTGAAAAAGCATATAAAAGCAAGTATAAAAATATTGGTGCATTAACAATAACACTAGTGACCAATAATCCCATTCCTTTCTTACATTCAGAAACATTAAATTGACAATCTGACATGTCATCCAACTGTGGATAAAGTGCCACAAAAAACATGAAAGTCAACCAGATTTTCCTACTGCAAACTGACTTGCTTCGTTGACAGCTTGAAAACAGTTGCTGGTGAGGAAAGGTTTACTTGTGTTTGAAACAAAAACAGTATTGTTTCTTTAACAGAGTCAAAATCAGGTACATTTCCTTTTTAATTTATCAAATTAGTTTTCCTTTGCATCATCCCGCTGGAAAATAATAACTGGGAACAGACTAGTTTAAATAAAAATTTCCAAATACTGTACAAACTCAGTTGTACTTAAAATCAGAGAGCAAAATACACTGTAAATATTTTCCACTGCTTTTACAAGTGCACTCAGTAAATAGGTGCATTTCCTATTCCCACCTTATTTTCAACTCAACAGCAAACTAGTACCAAACTTTTTAGGCAGTGTTTGTTTTTCCATATGCCTATAATAGCCTCTACATCTCCTTTGTACATCTGTCACATCCATTAACTTTCAACAGAAAATTTCAGGATTGTCAAACCTCTTTCAATAGAAACTCATTGCGCAAATGTCCCGTCACCTGTTACACCTTCCAGACCCCTCCCAAATATACATCCAGGAATTGATTGCACAAACAATATTGTTATGGAGCATTTCTATTTACAGTATGTACAGTCATTCTGGGCAGTGCGCTCTCAGAAGTTAAACAGGTTAAGAAAATCTTGAGGGGAGAGAGACAAAGTGCAGCTTTCTGGATTGTTGGCTGTGCAGGGATGGTTTGTGTCCTGCAAACAGTGAAAGTGAGAGTCATTATATCCTCCTTACTGTAGTGAAGTACGAATGCAAGACTGAACTGTGCACACGTACACGTACACGCACGCACACACACGCGCACACACGCGCGCACACACGCGCGCGCGCACGCGCACACACACACACACGCACACACCTTCCAGAAGAGGATGTGGCAATGTGTGCAGAAGTGCAGGGTGTCACTGTACTGCTCCCTGTGTGGATAGCAGCGGATTAGCTTGAAGTACATTCTCTTCCACTCCAACTGGCCCTTCTCTGACACCATCAAACGCTTACGGATCTGGGGAGAGAAAAACACAAGAGAAATAGAATTTAGGCAGCAGAACTTAAACGATCATAAAGACATTTAATAATGTTTTAGTCGGGAACAGCTTGTCCTTTCCCTACAGGAAAGTGTAGGAAGTGCAGAGTGGGCTTCATTCCTTTATTTCCCATACATACACTCACATCCCTCCTTCCGACATCCTACATGCAAAACAAACGGTGAGCTGGTGTGGAAATCGTGGAGTTCACCTTTAACAGCAGAACAATGTGGGCATTGCCTAGGAAACAGCCAGCACGGTTTTCCACCTGAAAAACTACTTGACATGCAATAAAAGACAATGGAACTAAAGTACAGCAAGTAAGAGCCGAAACCAGTGGTGCACATTACTACGTCCACAGTGTGTTTGCGTGTGCGTGTGCGTGTGTGTGTGTGTGTACATGCACGCGCAGCCTCATCCAGCAAACCTGGCCTACCTGTCTGTCGGTGAAGTGAAACTGGCAGAGTCTCTTCCAGAGCAGCCGGTCCTCAGCGAGGGTCCCCAGGTCAGGACACACCTGGCCCAGGCTGACCAGGTCCCTGCCGTCTGCGAGACGCTGCATGATGTTGAGCTGCAGGCTGGCGGGCAGGTCAGTGAGGGTCAAGCCTTTGGATGCTGGCTGAAAGGCAGAGAGTAATAAAATGGCAAATAAAGAAATGGAGAAAGTCAAATATCGCCGATTCGGCCTACTACAGATTCACGAAAGCCTTTCCATTTCTAATAATCCAGGGTCTAGTTATTTTCTGGAGCCATATAATGGCGTTTACATGCCAATTAGGAGTTGTTTACGGCTTTAACAAAACTGTCCACAAAAGGTGAAGATGGATTTATGGAGAGGGGTAAAGAATAAGCAATGGTATTTAACCTTGAGAGCCACTGTTACCAAAACATGTATTAAAAACATAAAAATAATTGTGACATTTTTTTCAAATAATCATTATGTTATATGAGTTAGCAGGCATTTAGCCAGATTGTGCAACACCTACCCTGTTGATCTGGATGTTGTCCAGCTGCTGATGCCACTGCAGGATGTTTTCCATGCGGTGGACCCACACATTGATGTTCCCCACCAGGACAGACTTGCCCATGTCCTGGACCAGGGTGCACAGCGACACGTACAGCGTCTGCAGCAGCTCTTTGATTGGGCGAATGTTCTGTTGGTCGTCCAAGACTGCCCAGGCAAAAGACACCAGGTCAGATTACTACTAGGCAGCTGTTTATACGGAGATAACATTACCTTTTAATTCAGCTCTAGGGGGTTTAACTTGCCTACTGGCACAAACAGATCATCTGGAGATAAAACTAAACCTAAGGCAGTTTCAAATAGCCATTAAGAAAGCACACTCCTCATTTTAGGGCCATTAAAATGTATACAAAGTCATTCAAGAATGCTTGCTAAATTCAAACTCAAGTCAAAACACCTCTCCCTTCAATGCCATAGGGTGCTTCCTCAGAAGCTCTGTCTCAGACATTGAAAATGTATTGCGAAGGTTAGGAAATTGTTGCTGTGTGGCCTTTACCACTTTCATTATTATTTTCATTATTATTTCATAACGAGCCAGGGTTGTGTAGAAGTACCGGATCATTTTTCAGCACGCACAGAGAACAGTAAACTAGTGGACCGCAAGGAGATCTTTGGCAAACTTGACAAACTGCGTATTAGCTTACTCACTTATATACACACACACACACACACATTTGGTTTGATCCCTACACACCTTCCCTACGCCTAACCCAAACCAGGGCATCATTGCAAATAATTTGTTGTTCTTAATTGACCTGCCTTTTAAAATGAAAAGGTTAAAACATTGATAAAATAGGCTACACACACACAAAATGTAACATGGCCACAAAAAAAAAAACACCCTTTGGACTGAAACTCCAACATCACATGTGGGTGCTGAGTGACTTGCACTACTCTCTTCCCTGTAGAAATATTAGCCTAGTCTTGCACCCTTCTCTACCCATCACCCTACAATCACCTTTCATGTCATGTTATAAACAGTGAGCAGGGCTGATATAATCAATAAGTGGTGCACTTTAATTCAGGGTGAAAGGCCAACCCCTAAATTCCCCAGACAACGCATGATTAAAAATTAAAATTGGAACAGTTAAATATTTACTTTGAATAAATACAAATAAATGTAATTTAGCCCCAGGAGCTCCTGTAATGCGCAGCTCATAATATTTTGACAATAGGCTTAATAACACCACCTCAACAACCTGAATCAGTGTTTACTGAAAGGAGCTTATAGTTTACATTATCGTACAGCCCCTGGTAACTGTCAGTCGTACTGTGCACCAAGTCGCTAAAAAAAAAAACACACAGCCAGGCTCATTACACCATCTACTGGTACAAACCAGTAGTGATTTAAAACTGTCTGAGCCAGGTTTCATTCCCTGCGATAATCATTAGCGCTATAGTCTGCTTTTCCTCCACCATTACTTAAATGTACAGAAAAGCAAATATATTGCCCGCTTCTAATTAAGATATAGAGACAGGACTAGTTTTAAAACAGATATGGAAACCATATGGCTAAGAAACAGAAAGAAGGCTAACAAACCACCAAAGATAGGCCTCACCTTTCTGTACAACCCTCTCCAGAATATTCATGTAGTTCTTCTGTGCCACACCACTGAGCGATGGGAGCCGTGACTTGGCGATTAGCTCCAGGAGCTAGACAGGAACAGGAGGAGGAGAAGAGAGATTAATATCAACCCGTCAGGCCCTGACACTCTGCGTTCAGTCCCTTCATTAGTTTCTGCTTGTTACACTGCAAGCAGCCCACGCTCTCCCTCTAGACAGGCGAAGGACATGTTTGGAGCCAGTCCACCTGGGCATGAGTCTCCATAGAGGCTGGAGTTTGTATCCAAGAATCACATAATAGCATTCTTGGCAGGAGCAGAACAGTCACAGAGTGTTTGGAAAAGAAGTTACTAGAAAGGTGTCAGATACCCACCCACCTAGGTTGTCAACAAAATAACTTAAGCACACGGTTGATCCTTTTAACATTTGAATCATTTGACTGTCTGTTTCAGTGTGTGCACGCATGCGTTCATGCATTGTCCCTGGCTGGCAGACAAGCAATAGGAGCCATGATGGCATGCGTGGCATGTAACAGAGGCTGTGACGTCATGGAGAAACTTGGCCTTCCCCTGGTGACCTCTGTCATTGCAGCATCACTATACCGCCATACTGTAGCACGTTGATACACTAGCAGTGATGTTCAGTGCTACAAAGCATGGGCCTGTATGTATACTGGAAATTGCAATCAAGCAATCAAGCATGTGCTGACTGGTATGCTGACAAACTGTCACAATTTTCCACTGCTTCAAAATCCTCTTCCACCCAGAATTCCACCGCCTTCATTATCAAAGTCTTTAGCCCAGTGGTTCTGAAACACTTTTTAAATGTCAGTTATATCCAAATGCCTACATTTTCTAGTTTCACTTCTTTACCCAGTGCATTTTCTTACCAATAATGTTTATTTCTGGGTATCATGGGTCAAAAATGGTTAAGTACCCCTCCTCTACTCCCACCAACTCTGGCTACCAATAGCCCATCAAGTGTTCTGTGGCACAGAGGTCCAGAACAATGTGTTTCCATTTCTACTTTTAGCCGACGGCACTTCTTGAAACCTGACTTAGCGATCATCCTTTTTCCACTGGCTATAAAAAAAATAAAGCAGTTTTGAAAATACTCCCATCTTTGTATGTTGTATTTATCAATACCATTTATCTCTACTGTGAGAATAGCAAGGAATTCTTCCCATTTTTATGTGGGCAAACTTGATGTATGTAACTGATCTATGTAACTGAGACAAATAAACCAGGCGAATGCCATCTGACGTAAACAGTGACCTAGGACAGCATGTACAGACCAGGTGGTAAGGTTACACTGCCATATTGTCCTTAGTGCTGGCTAGGCTACAGTCCATAGCACTCCTGGAAATTCTGAAATAGAAACAGTACGCTACGGTAACACACACACCTAGTTGATTTAATTGTACTGGTGTAGATATAAAGCTAAATAAAAGGCTTAACCACATAAATACAGTACATACATACATACATACAACACTACAGTAACTCCACAATACAGAGTAAAATGGAATTATTCAGAAATACAGACAAAACAACAGTTAGCTGGAGATCGGCGACACAAGGTGACTTGGCGGGGGTCATCTGACCACCAGGTCTGGTTCCATGAAGCACCATCGAATAGTCGCATCTCAGTGCACAGCTGTCAGCCCCACCCCCCGCCCCACATTCATCTCTCAGCTGTCAAAGTCACATGGTTTTCCATGTGTCTGGATTATGCGAGCCCCTGACTCACATGGGAACACGTGGTATGTGGTAGTGTTGCTGGACTTGCATTACCCCAGCTGTGGGTTTCTACATGCATTATTCTGTATCGAGACCATCTAGAAGCTCTGTGCGTTTATTAAGTTGAGCAAACTAGTAACCGTTAACTGTTTTATTATCATTGTCTGTCTATTATATCAACTGCCAATATGTGCAATACCTGCTTTTATCCATACAGAGCGTGTGATAGTCCTAAACAAACACATTTACAGCGTCAGTATCATCTTCAATGAGCGACTGATGTCTGGGTAGCAATGATAAGAGCATGCACACCCTGAGTGTCCACTAGCCCCTCCTATTAACCCCTTATGTTGCCATTTGACATGGGAACACATAAGCAAGAAGACAAACCAAAAGGTGAGCACTCACTTTGACGACGTAATTAAATCTTCTTGTGTCCTTGATGGCACTGCAGAAATCCAAGCGGTTGAAGGCCTCTCCCAGGGTGCAATATCCGTGGCGCTACAGGGAATTTAATTATCAGGGTACTAGATTAAAAACACAATGCAAGCACACATGTTTACATTAGCTGTGGTGACATTTAACAGCTGATAAGAACTGAAGTCGGTCACTCATTACCTCTTTAGTGCTTCCCTTATGAACGTAAATCCACTTCTCCATGTAGAAATCTGCCAGGAGCAGGAGTTTAGGTTAGCTTTTGACCTAGACCATTTATGAAATAAACATGCTGCCCATTCACAAGAGAAACATATAAAAGCAGCAAAAATACTGTTACGAGCCTCATTCATCAGTAGAACTATTTATTTTACTCCCATTTGTTAGACTTCCCAATCTAACTATTTAACAACCCCTAAACAGTACAGTACAACATTTATCCTTCATGTAACATGATTCCGAATAACTCACAGGGGACTTTGGTGTTGTTGTTCATCAGGTCCTTTTTCCTCTTCTTTGCAGCCATGTCATAGTTAAGAGAGATCAACAGGTTCCCTTTGTTGTTGAAACGCTCATCCTCCTCTGGTTTACAATAACTGGAACATCATAACAACACATTTCTTCAGTGCATTTAATCATACATAAGATATACAATATAAAGACAGGGCTCAAGGACTGATCAACTCATGAATGCATGTATAATGGACAATGTAATTTTTCTAAATCTAATATCAAAATGTCTTTATTGTATACATATTGTCTTATCTAAGATTAGAGTATTTCAGGCTTCTTAAAGATTTGTTGTCCCATTGTGCGTGTTAATCATTCTGGAAGGCAGATGCACGTTAATCCAGCACTTGTTTTGTGGTTATTAATATCTTAGTGATTACCCTGGGAAGAGAACTGTTCCAGAAAAACAAAGACACACGCAGTCATGGAGTAACGAGAGATGGAAACAAAGTTTGGGGGTGGGACTATGCCTCATTATAATGTAACCATGTTTTTGAGGCTAACCATTGTTGGAATGTCTACAATGTTTTTGTCTTAAAAATTATAAAGTGCTGGCATTATCAGGAGATGCGTATTTTATCAAAGGTATAGGCTACGATTATTTACTCACACGTCACTGTCTCTACTTGCATGCAAGACAAACCTCTCAACAGAAACATTGTTGTTTTTGTCATCAGCTGTTGTCTTTTTCCAGCCCTCTTCGGTTTTTACCCAACTCTGACCAGGGGACCTCCAATCTTGTCCGAGAAAAGGCATCCTGGCTAGATGACGATAAAATAAAATAAATATATAACGCGATTTACAGCTGTCAACGTGTAGTTGTCTCTAGCTCTCCCTCTGTACGTTTCGTCTTTGATGTGTATCCTATCTACTGTTGTCATTGCGCAGCAGTTCTTATATGCACAGAACAGGAATCCGGAAACACGTAAGACACGCCTACTTTGGAAACGTTCCTGCAACACGTGGCTTTGTTTATCATCGTCAGTGTTGCAAAACCACTTGGGTGAGCTGTTATCTCTATGCATACTGTATTTCTTCCTTCATAGTAGCCTAATATATTTATTGTGGTGTTGACGTTATATATTTCAATACTAATAAATGAAAAAAAGACAAACGGGGAGTAATAGTGGGCATTTAACTCGGTTTTATAAATAGATTAAACACCTCGTGATATCATATAACTAAGCCTACTATAGTGTTTAGTTACCGTGGGTTTCATTTTTTTAATACCTTTTTTTAATTTGCCCAGCTGTCCACTTGGGATAGCCTATGTGCAACGGTTATAAAATATAGAATACACTAATCACATAAGAACTTGCCACTGGGTCCACTCATATATCCTGCAGTTATGATGTTAGTACATATTTGTTTGTACTAACATAGTAAATATAGTAGTTTTACTAAAACCCACATTGTCTTCAGTAGGCACATAAACATTACATTCATATCATAAGTGTAGTTAAGATCGGGTGGCATACCATTTGAAGTGAATAACCCAGACTTTTCTGTCTGATTGATTAACACACAGTGAATAAAACAATGATTGTTTTAGTGTGAAGGTTCTCAGGCCTTTGTTGCATTCTCACCCAAAACAATTGCTATCTGATAGGTGATGACACCAGAACAAATGCATTCCCCGCTGTAAAGAATGACTGTTAATATTGTCTCTAATTGTAGTGCTTAGGTGTTATCTACATACATATATTTGACCAAGGTCTTGCTTTGACCCTGTCTGTATGGAGTTTCATAGTGTGTGATAATGTGATGTGTAAGAAACTCAGAGGCGAATCTCATTCACATAATGTGTAAGCAAGCAACATCACATGGTGCACAGTAGGCTGGTATATCGGGCAGATGACTGTTCTTCAAAGAACTAACTTTCATCTGAGCCAGTGTCGGTGTTGAGACACATGTCTGTGATGTTGGACACCTAGTGGAATGTGCGACACATGTATGTGATGTTGGACACCTGCTGGAATGTGCTGAGCAATCAATTCATTAGTAAACATTACCTAAAACAAATTACACACAGAGATTGGCTGCCTTGACCAAAGATATTGCTGCCTGGCCCAAGTGTGACATTGATGAGTAGTAGGGGTGGGAATCACAAGAGGCCCCACGTTACGATATTATCACAATACTTATGCCACGATACGATATTGTTGCGATATTCTGCGATATTTTGCAATTCATTACTTTTTCCAACTTCAAATGATGTCCCCATACAAAATCTATGTCAACATCGGTTTGTTCATTTCACATAAATTGTATTGCTGCAAAATGTTATTGTCAAGCCGACTAACTGACATGAACATGTCATAAATATGAGTATATTATGGTAAATGGACTGCTTTTATATAGCGCCTTTATCCAAAGCGCTTTACAGTATTTTGCCTCACATTCACCCATTCACACACACATTCATACACCGATGGTGATTGCTGCCATGCAAGGTGCGACCAACCACCGGAAGCAGTTAGGGGGGTAGGCATCTTGCTCAATGATGCTTACAGGTAGGTTAACACAGAGGTTTGAACCCACAACCTTATATAAACAAATCTATATAATGAAAAAACAAATACAAATAAAAAATTGCGACATTTGGCGTCCGTGTATCGATAGTCGATACAGTATCGCCATGGGAAATATCGCAATACTATGCAGTACACATGTCAGGCCAGTAGGTTACCTTAGGAAAATAATGGTTTTGCTGGCGACGAGTTTCTAGCTACGCGTCTCTGTGTGATCGGGGACAACCAGTAACTAAATGCCGAGCAAGGTTATTCCCTGGTTTTTGTGTTTCTTGTTGTCTGGCATGCACTCACTGCCTACGATGCATTAGTTACCTGCAAGCCATTACCGTTCCATATGGCGCTGATAGTACTTGGCTGACTGTGACTGTTTTCTTATTGATATGGCACGGGAATATCATAAAATAGCAGTGTTGTTGGCTTTCAGTGTTTTAGCAGTTTAGTTGAATTGTGCAATTTTTGCATTTAATATTATAAATAGGCTAAATCACTTTTCCAGCCTATTGGCTTCTTTGTTTACCATATAACTGTAATACTAGAATGTGCATGTAGACACATTTACGTGGATTGACTGAGATTTTGGCAGACTTGAGGGTGAACTAATGACGCCACAATAACTATTTGGAGAATATGGTAATTTTAAAGTCACTATAACATTCAGCAATTAAAAAAAAAAAAAGAAAAAGATAATTCAAACACTACATTTAAAAAAAACACCATTAACCATAAGAAGCAGCATCATATTTTCAATGTTTTCCCATTTGTGTATTGGAACACAGTAACATATGGAATAGGTCAAAGTAAATCCACACAGGGAAGAGAGAGAGGGAACATCAGTGAGCTAGAACATCCACAGTGTCCTGGAGGTTGTCATTGCAACATGGCAGCAGTAGGTTGGGTTAAAGGATAATACGAGACACGTCACTACAACTTGCCCAAACATTTATTACTGTGTGAACTCGATCATCGCTTCTATGAGATTGTGATTCCCCGGAGTCTGGTCTATCTGGTCTATTTCAAGAGTAGGATTAAAAGACAACTTGGAAAGTCCCAGAAATTGCTTGGTCAGTTTGAGGCGGACCAAGTGAAGCTATGATGGTCTCAAAATAGCGTATTTTTACATTTTAATTGAACGAGTCTCACATTATGCATAATCAAATACACTTTGTTAAGATTTTGTGTTGGCAGTGTGGATGCTAAAGTGGATCTTTTGGATGAGACTGTTCTATCCATGTTACTAGGGACATACTGTTTCTTCTAGTATGTATTTCAAATCCTTCTGTCAAGTAAGGCTATCTGATACCTTAGAATGACCCCCCTTGTTATTGACAGGTGGAAGAGCTGCTGTGTGGAGTGATGTTTGCACTATGAAATGCGCAATTCAAATAAATAACTTATCACACTTACATCTGGGCCTTTTCCCTGTTACGATTATGATTGATAGTCAGATGGAACTAGCAAGCCCGTCCACCCAAACACACACATACTGTACACCTGTTGCTGCTTGTCCTGCATGAGTTTCATCACTGATTCAGGTTCAACTGTGTTATGACACTATGTTCCAGCTAATACACACGCACACACACACCATGCCATCTAGCACAGCAAACTCACAGGGGCCAAATGCTTCACGTGGTGCAACATCCACCCTCTTGTTTGTTTGCTACCCAAAATAACACCGCCTCACCTATAGTTTACCAGCTCCCACCCGCTCCACCCACAGTCCCTCCCGCCTGCTGGCAGCCAGTGACTTGACTGGGATGACGTTTGGCCCAGTGACACTTGTGCTTCATTGAAATGTGCATGCGATGACCTCTAGTCACATTGTGTTTACCACACATGGAATAGACATCAGCCAATGGAAAGTGATGATATTCGTTATCATTATGTAATCTGTGTTTCAACTGATCTTGCAACCCAATAGTTTCTACAAATCTATTTAAAATTATGTATTATGCATCTAAAGTTGTATGTTCTCAGCAGGTCTTCATATTGCTATCTGCTTTGTTATGCTGTTTATAATAACTGTTTCTCAGTAGCTTGTTCCAGTTTGGCATTGTCTGGCAATTTGGCTAAAGTAGGCTACTATTACTTTACATACAACAGGTGTGGACCAACACCATTAGACAGCTATTTCAACATGCTAGTACTCGAAGGTTCCGGAAAATATTCTGGCTAAATATGTCCCATGTCTATGCAGATCCCAGAAGCCTGCCAGAGCATGTAAACTGGTGTGTGTAACTGGGGTTATATTGTCCAACTACATTGAAGGGACATACTACTCAGGTTGCATCTGGTGTCAACTGACGAGAGAGAGAGAGAGAGAGAGAGAGAGAGAGAGAGAGAGAGAGAGAGAGCGAGAGAGAGAGCGAGAGAGAATGTGGCATAAGCAATGAAACAAAAGTACAAAATCAGTACACAACTTTATGCAATTCATAGATTTTTTTAAATTACAAGGTATTATATAAAAATAGGTATAAATACATAGCGCATAATAAATAAGACTAGTTGTACATATAATAAGCATCATTAAACAAAAGCACTCAATTATTCAACAGATATGACAACCACAATTCATATGCAAAACATTAAACCCAAATGAGATAAGAGCTCATGTTGTGATAGCCTAATTCGTAGGTGCTGAAAATGTTTTATCTATAGTGAAGCAAAATTTCATAACATGTGAAGTGCTTTTCCCATACAATTAGATAATTAGACTATAGATTGTAGCAATAAAATGTTTAAACATGTAAAATCTCTAAAATCATCTGCATTAGGTCATCAGGCAGTCAGAGGAAGTCAAACGATCTGCCGTAGGCTACTCAAAGTAATTTCATTACATAATCCACAGCTACCTATGAGGACGTATTAGTATTTCTCAATGGCTTAATGACTTTTTCGATTTGTTCGTCTCTCTCCCTCCATGCCTGCACTTAGTACGAGTGTCAAAGGGGCGGATACACCAGTGAAAGCTCACATGTCAATTAATGTTGCTAAAAATAAAAAATGTTACATTTCTGTCAGGTTTCCTGTTTTTTTCTATATGCCTGAAGATTTAGCCCACTTTATAGAAAATACCGATATTGTGTATCGGTATTCAACCTAAATATATTGGGATATTATTTGTGGTCCATATCGCCCAGCCCTAATGTGAGTATGTTAAAGGTATAGTCAGCTATTGCAAGCTAATTGTAAGCCAATACACTTTTTGACAAATTCACCAAATATCTCCTCGCATTTCGCTAGCTTAACATTCTCTGTGCGTGTTGAAAAAAGAATCTGCTACTTCTACACAGCCCTGGCGCAGCAAATAGGAACATAAACAATGTGGCGAACACCGCTCACAACAACAAAGCTGTAGTACTATGCTTTGCCTCACAATGCATTTCAATGTGTGGGGCAACGCAGACAGATATTGTTTTGATTTTGTGCTCAAAGTTATGCCGGGTTCAGACTACACGACTTTCAAAGTCTTTCAATGGATGTGCAGCACACACTATACACGTCTTTCTTGTAATCGGGTGTCTTGAAGTCGTTGACTACATGACTGATCTGCGACAGGGGGTCACACACTACAAGATGTTTCACCCGACGACGTCAAACTGGATCTTGGAGATTGTTTCACGAGCATATATAGGCATAGGCATATCTCACAAACAAGACGTAATATAGGTCTATCTCTCCATAGTAGTGTTTGCACTTTGTTAACATGGAGCCGGTAGGCTACATATCTCAACATATTATTTCAATAACAATATTTCCCACCACTGATGTGGTTAGAATTGTTTAAAGTAATTTTAATCAAATACAAAGCATTATCGACAAGGGACACGTGTTTCAGAGAGACTTAAATTACTCCAGTATTTGCGTGATTCTTCAAGCAGTTAAAATGATTGCCCCTTGTTATCATCTCGTCCTTGTATTGCGCTCTCATTGGCTGTAGGTCGCCGCCACTGTCATTACCAGTCACAAAACCGTTCATACTGTACTGCAGGATATTGACTCCCCGACAGGTCCAGATACTTAACCTGCTAAATATCCAGTCGGGCCTTGCGTCGCATCGCCGACATGTCGTCAACACTCTCAGCTCGCGTTGTAAGCAATTCACACTACACGATCGTTGCCCACCGGATCGAGCTGTGATTTCCCTCTGAGATAGTGTTTTTGTCTGCGAGCTCAAAGAAACACGTTGGCGAGCTGAAAACTGGGCTAAAATCGTGTAGTGTCATTAGCAAGCGTTCTCGAGAATGACTATAGCTGATTTAAGTCATTTTATTTACACATTACAGCTTTACCACCTGCAATTGACAGTGGTGTATCATTGCTTTGCTTTACTGTAAATACTTGCATTTGTTCTAGCTCTACAGTGTAGACATTCTGTCAATCATTTTTTTTTTTTATATTCTGTGTTGAGAATGTTATGTTGCATTGACTGCAACACTATTTAAGGAAAATGTACATCCATTAATCTTGACAGATATACTTTGTTTGCCTGTGTGTATGTAATAAGAAAGCTATATTTTCATTTGTTGCAAGTGTTGTACTCATTGACAAATTTGTTTAATTTTGAAATATGAGTTAAAAGTTTTGAGGATCTCAGGGCCTTTTACAGGTGGAACATATTATTGCGGTAAAAGCTTTAACTGTTGTGGGGTGTGGGGTTTGGTTATACGGTTTTGAGAATGTGTTTAGTGTTTCAAAAATAGCTTCTAAGATGATTTCCCCCATTTCTGTGACATGCAGGTTAGACACAGCGAGCCATGGTCAAATAGTTTATAGGGCAACGTTCCCTTGGATGTCCACGTGTCTGTTATGGGGTCGTAGCTCTCAAAGTTGTCTGAGTCCTCTATGACATCATGGCCATTGATGTAGCGTCCTCCGGTGATGTAGAGCTTGTTGTTGAGGACACTGGCAGCGTGATGCATCCTCCTCTCCTTCAGGTTAGCACACTTGATGAAGCGGTTGGCCTTGGTGTCATAGGCTATCATTCTTCTGGTGTAGCCTTCAACAGGGAACAAACAGCACAAGGTTACGGCTGGCCAACAACAATCTGTTTGTAGTATTTTAGTGGTTGCTCCTATGTGTCTTAACATTACTCAAATGTAGTACCTCCAATTATGTAGATTTTGCCATCCAGAACAGCAGCAGGGGCAGATACATTCTTCACTGTCCTGTTCTCCATCTTATACCACAGGTTTCTGGAAATATGATACACCTACAGGAAAGAGAGCGGGTGAGAGATTAGTAGAGAAAAAGTAAATTGATCACGAGCTTGCCTAATAAATGAATGAAAGAATCAATCAAGCAAGACTTGTGCTAAACCATTAGACAGCACCGGATGTGTAACTAATCCATCAGTGAAAGCTGAGAATGTAGTCATATTTGTTAAAGACGTTGTAATGTACCTGTATTATCCTTAGAGGATTCTGCATAGCATCTTCCCCTCCAAACATGTAGATCCTCTGATCCAGAGCAGCCACTGCCGGATGAAGCACAGACTCAGGCATGGGGGTCATAGACTCCCACTGGTTGAACATACTGTTGAACCTGTCAGTGGGTCATTTGTTATCAGTGTATATGTCAATAGTTAATTTGCTTCTCTTTGTATTGCAATGGTCCAGTGAGTTCATCAGATATAAACAATCAGAGGCAGGAAGTTGTTCACTACCCATCCCTCCCAATCGCAAACACACCTGCCGAAGGTCTTCAGGAAGTCAGTGCATGTGCATAATTGTGATTAGTACGACGAACTAGGGCTGGGCGATATGGACCAAAAATAATATCCCGATATATTTAGGTTTAATACTGATACACTATATATATCAGTATTTTCTATAGCGTGGGCTAAATCTTCAGGCATATAGAAAAAAACAGGAAACCCGATGGAAATTTTTTTATTTTTAGCAACATTAAATGACATGTGAGCTTTCTCTGGTGTCTCCGCCCCTTTGACACTCTGAACACACTAAGTGCAGGCATGGAGGGAGAGACGAACAAATCAAAAAAGTCATGAATAAATGCATAATATAACTATATTGATATAAACTATATTGTCTAATTTTATATCTCTTTTGAAAAAAATCTGATATACCGATATATCCCAGTATATCGCCCAGCCCTACGACGAACCGATAAACAATACCTTCTCGCATCTGATTGCTTAAATCTGATCCAGAGCTGCGCTTATTCTTGCATCATCTACAAAACGTGCACGTTCGGCACGTAATAACCTCACCTCTCCACACTGCCACACACTCTTCGGTCAGGTCCGAGTCCTCCCAGCACAAAGATGAAGTGCAGGTAGGAGAGACTCTGGTGGCCGAACCTTGGCTTCAACATGGGCTCTGCCATCCTCCACTGGTTGGTCTTGAGTGAGAGTGTGTAGACTGTGGTGCACACCTGGCTGTGTCTGGTGTTTGTGGTCAGCCCCCCTAAGACGTAGAGGACACTGTGGAGGCAGACATAGGACGCTTTGTACAGGCGAATGGGCAGCTTGGCCAGCCTCTGCCACGATCGGCTGTCCTCGTCGAAGAGAAGGGCCTCTCTGGAGGTCTGCTCGTTGTTCTTCCTCCCGCCCACCAACACCAGCGCCTCCCGGAAGGCGTAGCGCCTCGGGGCCCCCCAGAGGGCAGCGAGGCCGGACGCTACGCCGGCATCGCCGTCACACTCGCCGCCGCCGACGGAGAACGCGAGGCGTCGAGCGGATTCGATAAGCTCAGCACAGAGAGCGGAGGACTGGATGAGAGGATCGTTGGCGATGAACTGGAAGAGGTAGGTCGGGTGGACATAGCGGAGACGCACCTTCTTGAAGAGGTCGCTGACGGCGCCGCACCTGGACACGGGGTCATGGTGAATCCAAGCGACAAGCGTCTCGAACACCTGCTCTTCCTCCGCACATAGGCCGTCATCCTCCAGATACCCCTTGAGCTCGGGTAAGGACAGCTCGCACAGGTCCTCGGACGTGGACACGTCGGAGAAGCTCTCCGCGGCCATCTCCTTGGCCTTGCCTCCCAAGCTGTCACAGTTCAGGATCTCCGAGAGCCTTATCATGCTCAGACAGTTGTCGGGCTTCATCTGCCGCTGAAGGAAGTGGGAGCAGGCCTCAAAGAGGCGGCCATATTGCAGCATGGACGCCGCCTGCATCAGAGGCAGCACCATCTCCATGGTGATACTAACAAGTCCCGTGTAAACGTAGTCGATGATGTTGCTTAGGATGGTCGATGTGATTCCCTTTAAGGTGACCGTGGTCTGTTGCCTCTCCAGGAAGTTGCTGCAGAACATGGCTCTGAAGTACGGACTGCTGGACACGAGGACATTACGGTGGCACGGTATCTCAGTGTTGTCCGAACACAGCAGCACGTCAGTCAGGACCTTCTGCTGTCTCAGTCTGTTGAGCTGCAGTAGTATGTTGGAGGACTGCTCCTTATCTTTGTAGTGGAACACCTCCACTGCTGGTTGGTCCATGCTAAAAAGTACAGATATCACTTTTTTCACAAATGAAAGGCCATTGAGGTCATTCCTGGGGACGTGGTCTAATCACATATTACAATTTAATGGTTTAAGCCTTCAGTATTTTCTCTGAAACAATATTTAGAACATGAGTAGTGATATGGTTTGGGATTGGGCCTGTGACAATTATGTAGCTAAATGCACAACTCTTGATAATTCTCCTAGCTCTGTTACACTATAACACTGAATTGTAATTCTGTAATACTGTCGCTATTGTAAAAATCAACTGAATCAAAAACAATTGCAATCCAACAGATTTACATTAGAACAACGGCATTGATCAGTGGTGAAGAAACGATAACTGATGCTCTAACGGTCTTACCTTCTTCTCTCCTCTCCTCTCCTCTTCTCTTCTCTTCTCTGCCTTTACAGTATATGTTTACTAGGCGTCCTTAGTATTCAGTGCAAAGTCTCAAGTCAAAGGTGACCACCTGACATTTCCCTGTACTGGACTTCGTCTATGTGTTTGATGTTGTGTGTCTGCTTGTTCTGAAGGGAGCTGCCTCTTTGTAGGAGCTTGCTGCATGATGTTTGTTGTTGTGGTGTCTTTTCTCGAGGCCTCTGTGTACATTCCAGTCCTATAAATAGGCCTCTCTTTGGCAACACCACATTCGACTCACATGTGACCGAGTTTGTTCTCAGTAACAGTCTATCTTGCCATGTATTTCCATCAGTCTTGACTTTCTTTTCTCCAGTAACATTCTTGTCACATTCATTCACTTACTACTCTACTATTTTCTTCCACTTTTCTCATTTGTTCAGCATTTGCCTCTCTGGCCCACTTCTGCCACATAGCCTACACTTTGGTATGTTTACGGCAGTTCGGACAGCACTCACGCACTTGGACAGAACATCATTTGTTACCTTGGCAGCAATACAAGTTAACACAGTCTCACTCTATATGTGCTTAGTTCTAAATAATCTGTTATCAGTTGACGTTGTTGCTGTGTTGTTGCTGTGTTGTTGCTGTATTGTTCACTGTGTTGTTGATGTGTTGTTGCTGTATTGTTGCTGTATTGATGCTGTGTTGTTGCTGTATTGCTGCTGTAGTGTTGCTGTATTGTTGCTGTAGTGTTGCTGTATTGTTGGCTGTGTTGTTGCTGTATTGCTGCTGTGTTGCTGCTGTATTGCTGCTGTATTTACATTACAGCTGGGACTAACAAGGATAGTTGATTTGACAGTTTATAACCACAGCACAAGTAAGACATTTAAATGTAACCAACAATTTGTATGGTTTTTATATTGTTCTACACATACTGGCATTGTGACATATTGTGTGTAACATTTCTGTCATAAAGACTACAACAACACCTAAGCTCTTTGGATAAATAGTACTGTAGGTCTACTGGAGGTCTATGTCGTAGTGAAGTCTACTAATGGAGCACATATAGTAGACTTTATTGTACTGTACTGTATTATCAACAAGCTAACAGCACCATCTAGTGGTGCAATTATATGATAGAACGGACGTTGAACTGAAGTTTAGTGTTTGCTCATTTATTGCAAATTCAATCGTTTTAATTTTGTGGTACGAATACATGCAGACACGTTCTACGTGGGACATGCTTATCCATTAATTCATGTTCATATTCAAGGCAGAGTTACAACTCCAAAAGGACACAGGCTTGTTAATCACCGGCCCTGTCACATGATGCTCTGGCCTCCCCATGGTGTTGCGGTAATTGTGTCCTCACTAGATTGCATGTTGCCTAACCTTTATTTCACCTTGTCCACTTGCCTGGGGCCAGCAGCATCATATTTTAGACACTGTCATTTTATTCCACCAGCAGAAAACAAAGCCCCATGGAGCAGAATATTGATATGTAGCATGATTGCTGTTTGTGCTTGCCCCTCCCTCTTAGGACTATGTCTTCATATCACTAAATGATTATCCTTTCATAAGCACATATCCTATTAGGGCTTTAGATTCCACTGATTAGCCGTACGTGCGTGTATCACTCACACGAGGAGGATTCAACGCAATGATGGGCAGACTGTCTGCTTGGTCAAATGCATGAACAGTGAATGTACATGTACATCGCCACAGTTGATTGCACACAGCAGTACTGCATAATAGCACTTTGATTTCTGTCACACAACTATCTTGACCTTCAATTGCAGGCCTTATTCAAATTCTCTGAAAACTGACAGAAGTGAAAATTTAGAGGACATGTTTTGATTAAAGGTGGGGGAAAAAGCGCATCAGAGGTGTGAAGATTATTCTCTTTTTTCTGTTTTCTGTGTACTCCTTGAATTGAATATAGTATGTAAAAAAAAGCTAAAATTAAAAAAAAAAATTATATATACATACA
>JAODUK010023181.1:0-24881 GCA_027564635.1 Typhlichthys eigenmanni
ACCCCCCCCCCCCCCCCCCCCCCCCGCACTAATGTTGCTTATACTAAAGCAAGGGAAGAGAAAAAAAAAGAAAAGAACATAGCTTGTTCGATTTTTCAAAGTAATTGCTGCGAGCGCGAGTGTAGGCTGCACAGTGACTCCAGAGGAAACAGCTGGGCTTTTATTAGATGGTTGAAGGCCTCACTCATGCACAAAAGTGGAAAATACTTTCACGGGGACTTGATTGGTCGGATATGGGCAGGAATCTGCCAGTGTTCATGACTGCTGCTATGCTTCATTACCATTTCCTAGCATATTCCGAGCGGCGAGTGTACAAAAGCTATTTAATTAGTGACGCCAGTCAATACAAACTAAGGACATTATGTAAAACAAATAAAATAATAATGAAGCATTTTCAGCTATTAATAGTGCGGTGGTGTACAAATTGGACTCTCATTAGTGTTCTCTGTGATGGACACAGCAGGGAGGCTTTGCTACGCCCCTCCAGATGTCCGCTTGGCCTCGAAGCTTGGATTACTGCATTTGCACACAGCCACTTGTAGTTGTGGGGAATCTCCGCAAAGGCTTGCTTTGTTGCCCTCTGACCTTTGCCTCTCCTCTCGGCCTCTGAGCCTGGTTTACCCGTGTCTTCTTCCTATGCGCATAATGCAAGTTATGTTGTGTGCTCTGGCCGCAGTTATGTTTTCCACATCTATTAGTCTTTGTGTCATCTCGTTCCCTATTTCTCTCTCTGGCTCTCTAAATTATTTTTGCTCCTCTCTTCTTGTTTTGCATGGCTTGTTCCTATTCCCAGGAGAAGGCCTTATCTGGCCAGACTAGATCTCTCTGAGAGTTAAGCTTGTGGGTTCTTCTGTGTGTGTGAATGCCAGGAAAGACACACTGGGTGGTCACAGCGGATGGCCGATGCGGTGGGAGGTGGGGGGGTTTGGGTGTGTTGGAGGTGGTGAGGGGGGGGGTTGACCCTGTATACACCAGAGTTAACAACAGTGGATGATATTATCCCCAATGCGCACACACGCACACACAAACGCACACACATGCCCACACACGAATACAATATACTGTATATATGGAGATGTTCTCATGACTCATAAATAGACCAGTGGCTCTCAAACTGGGCATGACATTTACTGTTTTATCTCTGGGAATCTTAACGGGGGTTGGGTGTTACATTTGTGCCCCAACGCCATGTTTGTGATATGCGTTACATGCACTTGACCAAGGGGGAGGAGTAGAGATTTGTATTAGACTATGAGGACTATAGAAAAGAGCGGAGTAGAGGAGAGTGTCAGTCATCAATCAGGTGCAGGAGGGACATGTAACGTTTTGCAATGCTGTCGTCAAGTCAATGAGTCTCCCTCTGAAGGCATAGTCAGCTATTTCAAGCTATTTGTAAGCTAAGACACGTTTTGTCAAATTCACCAAATATCTCCTTGCATTTTGCTATCTTATATGTTCTCTGTGCGTGTTGAAAAATATAATCCAGTACTTCTACAGTTGTTCTCCCTGTAAATAGGAACATAAACACAAAGTGGCGAACACCGTTCACCACAACAAGTACTACGCTTTGCTTAACAATGCGTAGTACTGCGACTTTGTTGTGTGTGTGTGTGTGTGTGTGTGTGGGGGGGGGGGGGTGTAACCTCTGACGGAGTTTGTTTTGATTTGAGCTCGAAGTTAGCAAGCCTTCTTGAGAATGACTAACCCTGCCTTAATTAACCCCTTCCTTTAAAAAAAATCTACACATTTTCCACAGTGTTCATGGTTGTTTATTGGTATGTCATTGCTAAGCCTCACCCACACACCACCAATGCCAGTGACTGATTTAATCCACCAACTGGAAGGGACTGGCACAAACGGAAATCTGTGCGCACACACGCAACGTGCACGCTCTCGTACAGTTCATGGGTCGGCCTGGACCGACCCGGTACCAGCCGCAAGGCACCTGGGATCTGGCCAGCCTTACAGCTCCCGGCACGTCTCTCGTTACCATGGCAACACATGTACAGTCATTAAATGGCTTGTTCAGGGATCGCCCTCACCTTCCCGCAAGTCAACTGGTTACTCGGGGCCCAAGACCCTATACTCCTCCACTAGAGGGCCCCCTATACTCCTCCGCTAGAGGGCCCCCTATACTCCTCCGCTAGAGGGCCCCCTATACTCCTCCACTAGAGGGCCCCCTATACACCTCCACTATAGGGCCCCCTATACTCCTCCACTAGAGGGCCCCCTATACTCCTCTGCTAGAGGGCCCCCTATACTCCTCCACTAGAGGGCCTCCTATACTCCTCCGCTATAGGGCCCCCTATACTCCTCCGCTAGAGGGCCCTATACTCCTCCGCTAGAGGGCCCCCTATATTCCTCCGCTAGAGGGCCCCCTATACTCCTCCACTAGAGGGCCCCCTATATTCCTCCGCTAGAGGGCCCCCTATACTCCTCCGCTAGAGGGCCCCCTATACTCCTCCACTAGAGGGCCCTATACTCCTCCACTAGAGGGCCCTATACTCCTCCACTAGAGGGCCCCCTATACTCCATAGCTGCTGGGAAAACAGGGCCCGGAATCACAAGAGAACGTGGGGTGGCATCTAAAACCTAACTCATCCTGCAGTGCCTCCAGCTTGAGGTGTGCTGGTGTGTCTGTGTGTGTGTGCATGTCTGTGTGCATGTGTGTGTGTGTGCGTGTGGCTTGGTCACACCTGCAGGCCTGGTTTAGTCTGGCCATTCAATCTCAGCGAGCTTGGTTTCTGTCCAGCGAACACAGCAGACATTCACACTGTGTGTGTGTGTGTGTGTGTGTGTGTGTGTGTGTGTGTGTGTGCAATGAATAGATGTCTGTGTGTAGACATTGCTAATTACACTGCAATATTATAATGGCTGGCTATACTATAGTGCTGTATATAATGGTTGTATTGACACATTGTGTGTGGGGGGGTGTATTACACACTGTGGCCCTAGCCAGAGCCTGGGACCCTGTTGACGTCATGGAGGAGAGCTGTTTAAATAAGTCATCCAGTTTCCTCAAATAGAGCCGCACTGGGCAGGCATGGCCTTGACCTGTCCTCTGCCTTTGCCAGGCCGGGCCGAACACGCATCGCTTGAGCGGGCAATCACCGGCCAGGTATGAAGGAGGTCATGCGGTTGTGTGATGTATGTGTGTGTGCGTGCGTGCGTGCAACGCAGGCATGCAGCAGAACTGAAGGTGTACAGTATATGTCTATGCGTCTGTGTATAGTCATCTTTACTTTTACTACTGTACACTGTCTATTTGTGTAAATGGGTCGTGAGAGTATTGTGTGTGTGTGTGTGTGTGTGTGTGTGTATTTACGGCTATGTTCGATTCTGCTTGAAGAACTTGTTACTTGATTAATATTGGACATGAGCATTCATATCTTATAGCTCCAAATTAAAATATTTATAGTGGACAACCTTAGGCAAGCCATTAGGATGGCAAAAATATGGGGCAGTGCAGAAATGAAAGAGTGTGTGTTTGTGTCTGTGCGTGTATATATATATACAGTATATATACATATACTGTATGTCAAAATTTACATATATATATATATTTATCAAAATGTGTAATTTATTTAAATTGTAAATTTAATGTATGTTGCTTTTGAAACTGAAACCATAGCAACCACAACAACCACAGCAAACAAAGACCCCATATGGGATGCATGAAAAACAAACATAGAAAGCGTGACAATGCTCCCCCGCAGATTGTCGGTGGGGGTGCATTGGAGAGTACAGCATTTTTATTTGAATGAATCGGCTTTTGAAGCTTTTCCCGCACTATGGCCAAATATGGCCCTTTGCACACCAGCCAAAAGTAGTTTTTGAAGGTATACCGTGCCAGTGCCTTCATTAAAATATAAACAAATATGCGATGTGTACAGTAGATTACCATAAAACATGCATGCAATGTGATCTTTTGTGTATATGAGTAATAATATACAGTATAACTTATGGGAATGATATGCTCAAAAGTTCTTAACTGACTCACATATGTGTACACATTACACTGAAACAGTCACAAAGACAGAAATGGAGTCCCCATGTATATAATCCCCACAGACAGGTGCACATAATGATAATGACTGATTAGAGTCCAGGGTGTGGCTCGGGTGCTTTAGGAAAACTGACGGTTGCAGCCAGTGGTTATAGTACACCAGCAAGGATTTAACGGGAGGTGGAATTATTCCCAGGAGCAGCTACAGATGTTAACACTATCATCCGGTTCTTCCATTTTCTATTTAATATGTTGTAATACTTTCTCAATTAATCAATTTCTCAATTAATAATTTAGTGTGTGCGTGCATGTGCGTGCGTGTGTGTGCACCGAAGATAAACATCTTTAACCGTACTGTCCCAAATACATTTGCAGCAGCCCGCTCAATCTAGATGAAGAAATAATTAACCTTTGAGGTTACAGTACATCTCACAGGTATCTCCATTGGTCTATAAGTACTGAAGCATATTTGCATTTTCATTATGAATATTTTATTGCTCAGAATGCAAATGATGCTTATTCTCTGGTGTAAGAGAGTGCAATCATTGCATAATGTACATTAAGCTGTAGTTATTGGGTTTACATCATTTTTATTCCTGGAGTTGTAGAATCATGATGAATAAGACTTTCACTTTTGAAGCTTTATTGAGAAGAGGCTGCCAATCACGTGAATGAACACGCATGCACGCACGCACGCACGCACACACACACACACACCTATAACAGGTTTTATATTGGTGCTTTGCGGTGACAGACCAACCGTAGGCTCTAGAGCACGGTTCCCCAATCCAATTCAAATGAATGGGTCGTTATAACAAGCTATTAATTTGGAGCAGGGAGACAACTAAAACATGCAGGGCAGCGGCCCTCTAGGACCAGGATTGGGGACAGAGTTTTAAACATTACTTTGATGTATGCTGCTGCTAGCCTATATTAAAATACTATCAAATAATATTATGGATGTTACGCTTCTACCACCCCTGGGGATAGCGGGGGTCGCGGGTCTCTGGTGCTGTGATTTTGGAGGGGTCGTGAGCTGAAACGTTTGGAGTTTAACTTTACCGCGAGAATGAGCCTGGAAAGCCATGAAATCCCTGCGACTGAATCAGAGTAGCAGCAGTTAATCTGACCAATCAGCATCGATCTGAATGGGCTTAGGTGTGCCGACAGCGAACACGACTTGAAAACATCACAGACAGATCAAATCAACTGAAAGCGCCTGTCCTTTTCTAACGGTTTGGATGGACGGCTCCCCAGATGGACTTGTGTCTAACAGTCCATCTGGCAGGTCAGGTAAGTAGTAGTCATTGATGCAACACCTACTTGAGAATCCATCCATCCACCTTCTCCTGCTTATCCAGAGTCTGCTCGCGGGGGCAGCAGCTCCAGCAGGGGACCCTAAACTTCCCTTTCCCGAGCCACATTATCCAGCTCTGACCGGGGGATCCAGAGGCGTTCCCAGGCCAGTGTGGAGATATAATCTCTCCACCTAGTCCTGGGTCTTCCCCGAGGCCTCCCAGCTGGACGTGCCTGGAACACCTCCCAAGGGAGGTGCCCAGGGAGCATCCTTACTAGATGCCCGTATCACCTCAACTGGCTCCTTTCGAAGCAAAGGAGCAGTGGCTCTACTCCGGGTTCCTCACGGATAGCTGAGCTATCAAGCTGAGCTCACAAGCTGAGCACACAAAATAATATATATAATAATAATTTTGGATTGGCTGCAGTTACAATGTGTACAAGTTTGCCGATTCCAGGGTGAGCGTAATATGACATTTCACATGACATATTTTACTTTCTGCTGCGTTCACATGGAACATGGCAGACGGCAAACCGAATATCATGATAGCGGACGAGAGCAGGGCGGAAAAAAGTGGTGGCCGCCAAAAAAATGAACCTCCGCCGAGAATCTAATTATAATGGAGGAAACCCCACAGAAGCCCTCCACATCAATCCTCGCATGTGCTGGATGGGCGGGACCCCGGAAAAGCTCGCGGCGCGCCGGACACTATAGCTGCCAGGGGCGGGGCGGACACGGGGAGCGGAGGGTGCTGTCACCACGTTTGCTGCTGGCAAGGAAGTGAGAAGGAAGAGCCACCTGCCACTGTCTGTGAGGGGGGGGGCGGGGTATTGGAGTCAAGTGACAACAGAGGCAGTGAGAGAGACACTGGAGCTTGTATGTGTGGAGAGTGTGTGTCTGGGTCATTGACAGATGCCTTCTGAAAGACAACTGACAAACGCAACAACGCACTCGTGATTGTCCATTTTCTCTCTCCGTCCTTCTCTCTGTCTCTCTCTCTCCTCTGTCCCTCTCTCCATCTCTCCATCTTTACCTCCTTCTCTGTCTCTCTCTCTCCTCTGTCCCTCTCTCCATCTCTCCCTCCCTCTGTCCCTCTCTCAATCTCTCCCTCTCTCTCTCCCACTCTCCCTCTCTATCTTTATCTCTCCCACACTCTCTCTCTTGCCAGTGCCCCTCTGCTCCCTCAGTGCATGCCATCTGTCAATACCCACTCCTCTGCTGCAAACACACACACATGCATGCGTATAAATATGCACATGCAAAAACGTCAATAGCGGCAATCTGCGGTCCAGTGCCTCCTAAAGTCGTACGGAGAGACCTGGCAGGTCACGACAGCATAAGGTTGATAGAAAAAAAAACACATTTTTATACAAATGTCAAACTAAAATGTTCCATGTGAGTTTTATAAAACGAGCGCAGGCGGTGTGAAAGTGGAGACAGAGCAATCACGTTCTCAGATGTTTCAGTCTGTTTTCACTGCCTCTCCTGTCTGTCTCAAACGCCCTCCCTTCCAATAGTACCCATGTACACACATACAGATGGTGGTTGATATTCACAAAAAACTAAAAACAGACACACCTCGTCACAAACAATTTACTCTACCTGTCTTCAGCTCGTAGGGAGCTAAACTGCTCTAGGATTATAGAGAGGGCCGCTGCATGTGAGCAGACGGGTCATTGTGGATGAGAAATGAATGAGGAGAAAACGGGTGCACCAATGTTAAAATATGACAGTGGGGTGGCCAAGCTCAGCACTGACAAAATGCATCTCTCTCTCTCTCTCTCTCTCTCTCTCTCTCTCTCTCTCTCTCTCTCTCTCTCTCTCCTGCTTAGGAAATGTATTACTGTGGCCATCTGGCTCGCACTGGCTAGGCTGAACATACAAATTCTGACGTCCAATCTCCCCCCACCCTCAACACGCACACACACACACATACACATGTATAAATATATGCAAAGGAAGTCGTGAGCTAGCTGACCTTAGAACAAATGACTACCGCATTGAATACATTGTTCCTTGCGCACACCAGGCAGCCATGTTTACTAATCAATTCAACGCACATTTGCCTTCGTAGTTGCACTCGCGCACAATTAGAGCCGCCTTCCTTCACCACATGACCGAGTTCATAAATTAGCAGCCCTGCCGAAGAGTCCTTGAGCGTGACACTGAATCTTCCCCAGTTTGGGCCCAAGATTTGAGTGGGTACACCGCTCTGTTAGCTGCCCTAAGCGCTGACCTCCTTGGAAAGGGCTTAAGAAATGTGAGAGAGTGCTTGAGCGAATCAATAAATGATCTAGGTTCTAAATGTTTTTTTTTTAGTTTTGTCCTTTTTTCTCTTAAACATGTTTTGCATTCTGGATATATACACAGCATCTGGCAGTATAGGAAACAGGATTTAACTTTTAAAATAAAGGAGTTTAAAGGTTTATAATGTAAAGCGATTCTAATCCAATAAATGTTTTGTCCGATTCAGTGAAGATCTTGTTTACTTTTCAACTATGTCCTGCGGTTTTGGGGCAAGAAATGGGAAACTTAAAATAGCTTAAAGTCTAATGAGAAAAGAAAGGTAGCCTGATACAAATGTTTGCACAGAGGGAATTGGTGTTTTGAAGCCAGTTCTTTTTATTTTTGCTCAGTGAAAAGTGTTACTGGATAGTGAAACAATGTTTTGATCTGAGTTCTTGCTAAGACGCGGTCAAGTCGCTAATTATCTTTGCCCAAATTACACCCTAGCCCAATTATCCACATGCTAATACACCTCCTGCTTTATACACTCTAGCTAGGTTGAAGCCAACTGTGCTCGGCTGTCTCTAAATGTATTCAAGCCCAAAGAAGAATATAATGAAATACAGTACATTTGATTAGAATATATATATATATATATATATGCCACTGCACTATACTGTATATCTGCACTCTTAATATGTGGATACATTTAGATAGACAGACAGATAGACAGCACCATTTTTCAGACGTCTGCAAATGATGTCCCAACAAGTGTAAGGGTCTGGACTAACTTGGAGGCTTTCGAGAAGTAGTGTTTGATTTCCAGTAGCTCATGTGTTACATACATAATTCTGCAAACAGACACACTTGTGATGTTAAATTTTGAAACAAATTCCTCAGTATTTTAACATTCAATTTGGTCTTTGAGTTTTGTAGTTGGTCGTCGTGTCGTCAGTCAAAATACCCCTCCTGTCAAGGCAGGTCTTGATGCTGTTAGCCAGCGTTGTGTCCCAGAATTTACATGACTAAAGGCTGGCTCTGCAAGACAACATCCAAAGTGAACATTATAAGCTTTCAGCTGTCACAGAAATGAGGTGAATCAATAAATGAGCCAATCAATGCCAATTCTGGCAGGCTGGCACTTGGCAATACACATTTTAAAAATATCCCATTTTAGAAATAGATATCCAACTGATCTGAATTTCAGCAGCAATGGTCAGAAGAGAAGAAAATAGAAGACTAAATGTAATGAACAGTAAAACGTTCCTAAAGATTAACAGCAAGTGTATATAAACAGTTATCAGTGCAAAGCATTTTAAGAGGCTGACATTGTAGTGTCTAGTACATTACATTCATTGTATGTATTCATACTTTGAGTTCAGTAAGCCTAGAGGCAAGTAAATAATATTAGTAGCAAAAGAAGTTCATCATAAAATATCTAGTGACATAGGTCGTTTCCTTCCTTTAGGGCTGTCCTGAATCCCAAGAAACTCCTCACCATCACTCTCATCTGATTGGTCAGCATGGTCAGGTGATGGGACCAGTGCCCTTGACCATTGTGGGGCTAATGCTGCCAAGCAACAATAAACGCAAAGTCTGTCGGTCAGTGTCAGTAAAATCAATCTGAATCAATATGTCTACCAATCAATGGGTCAGGCAGGCTGAGGCAAGACACAGCGAAGTACATCACATCGTGTATACTGATGAATATACCTTTAAGCACACACACTATTCTATGGTTGAATATGGCTGAAATGAAGCTTGTGACTTAAAATGGAGAGGCTGCTGTATATAAGCCATTGCCATTGTGAAGAGAGTTTACAGCCTGCAGAGATTCTCCGGTACAGACTTTTAAGGATGTGTAATGAGTTTGGATGGAAGGGTGCTTGGGGGATACTGAACATTACCTTGCTCTTGGTTCTGATAGTGTTATGTTACTGTACATTATTTAGCTACAGTACAGCACAAGACACTTCTGTTATTGCTTTGCGTTTACTATACCGTAGCTGTGCGAGGCTCTCTCTACAAAGCCAGATAAGATAAAAGCAACATGTAAGTGCTTAATCTTTAGTTCAAATGAACGACTATGCATTGGTCTCTTATTACTGGAAGAGCTCCTAGCAGCTTGGGGAATGTATTTTTCTAATAATTATTTTCAATGAGTTCCGGTAACAACTTGGGGAATGTTTGAAATTCATTGTAATAATGTTTGTGTTGTTTGAAACACGAAAGCCAGAATTGGTGTAGTGTGTAATGTAATGTACTAATCCCTAATGTAGACTTATGTTTCTGGTGCATAGCCTTGACCATGGTTTTTAAATTAGTTACTAAATCAAAACCGCATATTCTTGAACTAGGTTTTCTATTCCATCTTTTAATTGTATTGTTGCAACACCTGCGGCTATGTGAGAAGTAGTGCAGTGCTGCCTGACATCATTTCTCCATGCATGTCACACCTAGAATAGATTGTGAAAACTGGGTGACCTGCAAATAGGAAGGCTTGTATGAATGAGCAGTCATCAATGAATGACAAAAAAACTATTTCAGCATCTGAAATGGTTTGCTATACTTGTTTTAACTGTCAATGTTCCCCTAATCGCAATATCGTTTGAGCGGTCTTTGGTTGCATGCAGGTAAACCATCCGTGTGGAGAGCAAACGAGGTGAAACACATTGGCAGAAATGCAATCTCTGAAAAATAAAATTGTTTATCATCTCACGATTTCTCTTGCTTTTTAAATGAGGATGTCTGTTGGCCAAATTCAATTGTATCATCATTCTTGCATCTCAAGTTACATATCGGACTGTAAACAATGATCAGTCCACAGAACAGAAATCCGTTAACCAAATCCATCACTCTGTCACGGGGTACAATTGACTGGTTAGCTATAGCTATCTTCAGACTGCACCCTGTGACCCTGGATTTTCTGTCACTGGATCAGGCTAAGGTTATGCCGGTTATGTTCAGGATCACTGATGCTCATGGACCAATCAGTGGTCTAGAAAGTACCATTCTGACATACTGAATCCACTTTCTCCATTGCCTTAGATTTGAGAATACATACTGTTATGGCTGCACATTCGTTGTTATAGAATACATTTTCTGCAGGGGGGATATATATTTCTTGTTTTTAATTAACCAACAATTGTCAATTCTTTATGCAGTATTATCAACACAATCTACAGTGGAATTTTCTTAACACTGTGCACACTGTGCACAAGGTCACTCTGATTAGAGCTTCATTTTGTTTTATTATAACTGTCTGTGGATATCGTTATTTCACAATGAGCCTGGTGACTCAATTTATTCCTCCCCTCTATTCTATTGTAATTACTAGCGTATCATTTATTAGGCCTATGCTTTTTTAAAGATGCAGAATAGGCTATACTGGGATGCATAAAAAGCCACACAGTCTACTTTTTAGTCATTGGGCATTATCTAATTTGTTTCTAAGCCTTGGCCTGGTCTGCTAACGACCTCTCGAATGCAACATGAAAAAGCCAAACACCTTCTGTCTCCGCCCATTCCTGTCTCACAGGGCTCAAACCTAGATACACATGCTGCCTCAGTTTGAAGGTTAAAGATGAACGGCACCCTGAAATGTGTTTTTGAAGCTGTAAACGAAACAATACCGAACTGTGATGAGACACATCAGTGTTGGTGTTAATATTATGAAATGTTGCATGTTATGGGTTGACAATGGCTTTACTTGCCATCTCTGTTCAAAATCATCCAAGGCCCTTGCTGACATACACGTGTGTCAGTTGGAACCATTTGTACGTACGTCAGGAAATTATGTTAACATTTAAATGTTAACGTCAATCTTAACCCACTTTTCAGCCCCTTCCCGCTCCTCTCTGAGCTTCAGCATTTTTTCAAAATTGCGCAATCGTACCCTCGTTCTGAACACCTCGTTCTGAACACCTTAACAACATAGGACGTGTAATTTGGCAGAGAAAATGTCCTTTCCCTGACCTGTGTGTGATTACTACCACAGAGTGTTGAGCTTCAGGTTCAACCTGACAGGTTGTTATATTAGTGCACGCAAGAATGTACGTTTTTTGCTGGACAATACACTGTCATTTTCCATACACATCTTCAAGCTGCTTGCCAGAATCAAATATATGCGTGTTTTCTGCACCGTAATTCTCTTGATACACTTTCTGTGGTTCAAATTACTACAGTATTTTTACCCTCGTTTGATTATGGAGATGGAATCTATAGACTGGACTATATTTACCTGGAAGTGCTTTTACCACGCTGCAGTCTCAAAACTCATTGGCTCACTGATATATGAAGCCGCCTTTGGCCTTACTGTATCTACGCTATCTCACACTCCTGTTACAACATCCACTCTCCCCTTACATCAGATGATCTGCCAGCCACGGAGATAACCTCAAATCTGCACAACCTATGGTCGTACCTCATTTGAGTTTTTTGCAGCTAGTGACTGGAATGAGAACTGCTAAATTGAACAATTTCATTCCCCTATCCAATTTCAAAAGCCCAATCAGCTGTACAGACACTTGAATCGGCTTTGTGTGATTTACCACCTATACCACGTTGTGTTACTGGGATGATATGTGTCTACTGTGATGTGTAAGCTGTTGTGTTTCCCTGCCCAGTGCTTTAATGGTTGCCATGTGGCGTTGCTATTGACTCTGTCATTTGCTGATATTTATGTTCTCCTATATCTATCTTGTGTTGACTTGCTGTTATTGCATTGCATTTGTAAATTATGCATTTGTATTGATCTATGTTACCCCTACCCTCTCTGCTACAAGATGCCTATTACCTCTTGCTATGCATTCGTAAATAAGAATTTGTTGTAAACAGATTTCTCCTGGTGAAATAAAAGAAGAATTGGGAAGCACCCCCGAATCCCCCTGTGACCCCTTCCCAACCTTCTGGGTCCATGATGCCACCGTTGCAAGGATTCTTTGGGAAACACTATTTCAAAACATTGCAGTCGTGTCATAGGTTGTTAACCATCGTGGTTATTAGTGTCCATATCATCATGGCTAAACTGTACATTTTAGAGGGTTCTGTCAAAAGGACGGTTTTTGTTTTTTGCAGATGTAATACAAACAGTTGTTTGTCCAAAACAACATGGCTGCCACATGAGCAGTTGTAATGCAGTGCGACACAAACAGCATCTAACAAAGTGGATAGGAATGGACGCCACAGTTCTCTGTATTGCCTTCAATATAGTTAGAGAGAGAGAGAGACAGAAAGGGAGAGAGAGAGGCTGAGTGGAAGACTGAGACTAGCCTCAGCCCTTGTGAGTCACACAGGCTGGAATGCACATTGGGCTGCATGTAACATAACATAAAGAAAGGGTCAGCAGAAAACTGAAGTTCCCTTGGGTCCTCCCAGTGGAAAATATATTTGCAGCTTTTCTTATTTTGTAGTTTTCATTTTGTTTTTCACATTACGGGATCTTACACGGTGTTTAATCTAGTGTACACTCCTAAAATACAGTATACAGATGCTCTCTCGCATTCAGCTCCTATAGACTATCATATATGGTCAAAACACATTCAGGATTATCTGTGGTGTATCTGAAGCAGATCTAGTGCCTGAATACACTATATCCTTGTCAATTGGCCATTTTCTTCAACTGCTTGCTGGTATTTTGTGATGCTGAGGAAACTGGAAAATAATTAATAGCATTTCTAAGGACAGGGTGAACTGTCCTTATTTCTTCTTTAGGCACATTGTGGATTGTGTGAAGCAATAGTGTGCTGAATGTTTGCTTCATTTGACTTCCATTATAACGGGGGTTTCTTATTCGATGATTGCAAACCAAAACAACCGAATAAACCCTCCCAAATTATAAAAGAGAGCAGTTGGGTTCGGTAAATGTAAAATGACAGTGGAGTTGTTGTTTGAGACTTGTTTGCGGCGTGGTTCCGTCATTAGATAGGTCTTGTTTTGCTCCGTTCGTGTAATTTACAAGTTACAATGTTTCCTTAGTAATGCATTGAGTGTTTATGTGTTTGTGTCTGTGCGTGTGTGTGTGTGTGTGTGTGTGTGTGTGTGTGTGTGTGTGCGCAGGACCTGTCCACGCTGCAGTGCGATGTTTGCATCCTGGTCTTTTCTGTGACAGACAGGCGGAGCTTCCACCGCACCGCCCAGCTCCGCCTCCTCCTCAGGGAATCACAGCCACACATGCCAATCATCCTGGTGGGAAACAAGAGTGACCTCGTCCGCTCCCGAGAGATCAGCACGGAGGGTAGGCTACGATGTGTGTGTGTGTGTGTGTGTGTGTGTGTGTGTGTGTGTGTAGGTACATTGTAATGTAACCCTAAGAGATGATGCATTGTTGAGCATATTGTCAGGTTTAATACAACTACACAAAATAATAGACCAATGCCCCTCTTCCATACATTTTGTGAAAAATCAAAAACTGGACATTCTGGCAGTCTGAACGTCTGACCAATTCATACGGGGAGCTAATGTCACAAATAAAAGATTTCCAGTCTTGGTAATACCTTGACATTTTGGTTCAATGATTGCTCGCTCATTTGCGAGGTATAGTCTACCAATAATTCACTGACAATAACCCACAATACAGTATACCTGCAGGGTGCTATTACTGTAGATTGTTTCCTTCCTTTTATATCTAACTCGACTGTTACTCGACTGTTACACGACCTGCTATTGTGCTAATAGTGTTCCTATAGGTATACTGCAGTTCCATTGTAAATCCTCTTGACAGTTCATCTATTCATCTTTCATCAGCAAAATGAATCGGTTCCTTCTATGTACACAGCGATGCGGGATAAATGCTCTTCCAGTGATGAGAAGAAAATGTGTGTTATTTGTTATAGAGGAAAAAACACTGCTTTTCAGCAATAGGAAAGTTTTAGGACTTAGGACCCACAATCACTTTGAATGCTTCTGTACTGAAACAAAAACCAAAACCCAAAACATTTTCCTTTTATAAGGAAAACCTTCACGAATGGTGTGTGATGTAATTCTCTCAGGACGCAATTCCTCCACTATATTTGCAGATGAACAGGTTTTTCGACCCCTGTTCTTGTTCACACGTTACCCCATGCAGGAACGGTTATGCAGCATTTGTGAAAAGGGCTTAAGTGTAAACGACCATCACATGCAGTGTTCATTCTTGTGCAAGTGTCTACTGCTGCCATACAGTAATACATACCATAAAACAATAAAAACATGGGCCAATCCAGATATATACAATAAAAGGTGGCCACACATTAGTGGTACCAGAATGGTAATAGGGTCAAAATAAATATTAAAATGAATTAAACATTAATATATGATATAACTTAGCAGTTTTTTTGATTTACAAATCCCATTATTGTCCCGTTACAGAACACACATTTAACAACTACAACTGCTACGTACGTAGCCAGTAAAGGTACTACCTTACTGTACCTTTAAGAATATACCGTAGCTGTGTGTTTGTTGTTGTTGTTCACATTGCCTCCCACAAGCTTTTAATCCACCATAACTTTAGTTTAGCCAATTGTGTTTGGACTGTGAGCTCCCTGCTGTGTACGGTAGGCTACTGTACACTAGTCTGACTCTAGAGCGCATCTAATGACAAATTTATAAGGGTGCACATGCATGTATTTGGCATTATAGTGCCACGTTTTGTTTATGCCCAATACAAGATATTGATTAATTTGTAGTAGTCTGACTAATAACAACAAACAATTAGTTTTGTTTGTGGGACACCAGGCGTCGCTAAGGAAAATCGGGTAATGTGATTGGTTATTATTGATGCGTGATTGACATGTGATGATAGAAACATAGTGAGAACACCTGTCAAAATACTTTAGGAATTCTGCAGTTCGGCGGTTGGTCCTCTCACACATTCAGTCAGCCACTCATGCAGCAGAACACAATCGGTTACATCTCCCTGTCCACCCTGCTGTTCCGCACCACAGAAACTCACTATTTAAATGAGCTCGCTTTTCCCGCCAGTCACTATCTTCAAGTACACGCACGGTGTGCTGCTCACCACCACACGTGCACTAACGTGCACGTACAACAGGAACCCTGGCCAACAACATAAGCCAGCAGCACGCTTGCACCTCTTCTCCCTGTCGCCGCATGTCGTCGGTGGGGCTCGGTGTTACTGCATGTGTGGATGGCTGTGATAAGAGGCTGGGGGATGGGGGGGGGGAGAGGGGAGGGAGAGAGACAGAAGGAGTGGGAGAGAGAGAACCTAGACATGACTAGTGGAAAGAAGGGCGAGTTAAAGATAGAACAGCAGACCAAGACCCAGTAAAACGGTTTGTGTGCGCGTGTGTGTGCGTGTGTTGTGACGGCCCTGCCTTATTTAGGCAGGCCAGTTGTTCTTATTGGCTGGGTTGGCCCTAATTAGGCTAACCAAGAGCACCTGGGCACGTCAGTGATATATAGATGTGTTCCAGCACAATGTCAGTGTGACTCTCCTGGCACCACACATGTTGTTCTTGGTTTGTTTCTTAGCTTGGTTTGTCTCTTAGCTTGTTTGGTTGGTTTGTTTCTTAGTTTGGTTAGCTTCTTAGTTTGGTTAGCTTCTTTGTTTGGTTAGCTTCTTTGTTTGGTTAGCATGCAACACGCACCACGTATATTCAGTACTTGCACCTACAGACATTCACACCTCATTCTATGTTATTCTGTTTGTTAGTTAAGTGTTTGTTTAGTTTGTTTGGGTTTACGGCCCATGAGCCAGGTCGTAACAGTGTGTAGGTGTGTGTCTAGGTAGGGGTGTGTGTGTAGGTGTGTCTGTGCGTGCGTGTGCATATTCTTTGCTGTATCTTTATATTTGTTTATTCCCAGAAGCCATTTGAAGTCGTCAGGGGCAAAACCTTGAGTGGGCTGGCAGACCGAACGGACACTGTGAGTGCAATATGACATCGTGTGTCCACACTAGTTTGAGTCATGGAGAACTTGGCATGTGATTCCTCTGTTAGTCAGAGGGGGGGAGACGTGCTATAGCTTTACTCAGCATATTCCATCCGCATGCGTTATAAAACAACACAAAAAAGCTGTCAGGTCAGCACTGTGGAAACGCTGTATCTCGGTTACTGATGTGCCCAACGTGGATTCAGTTTCTGGACGGTCGACGCCGCTCCCGACATGTGAAACTGTGGGCGGAAGCGGAGAAGTCAGTAGAGGCAATTTACACACCCTATCTCCCCGCTACAATGCGATTGTGTCTGAGGTCATGAAATCTATTCGTGGCATCTTCCAGTGACGGCAGGTTTTATTCTGCAACTCTATCTCGCCCCACCCACCGCCTCCGCTACTCTATTCTGTCGCTCCATCTCCTGTCTGTGCCTTTGTCTCACTCTATCTGGCTCGCACCATTGACACACACACACATCCATGGGGTCTCACAGGGAGCGTATGTATCATCTGCTTAGTGTAGCTGAGGTCCTATACTCCGCAGAGAGGTTTGATTAATATGTTCTCAGACTGTCTCTGCTTGGCATGCATTCTCTCTCTCTCTCTCTCATAACTGTATTGCCAAAACTAGAGGGCAAGTAGCAATAGAACAATCTTTCTCTATCACTTTCTCTCTCTCTCCCTCTCCCCCTCTCTCTCTCTCTCTCTCTCTCTCTCTCTCTCTCTCTTTCTGTTTTCTTGTGGTCCAGACCCAAGGTCTGTACAGAGGGGGCTCAGTTGCCTGTGGTTCACAGGTCGTGGGGAGACTCGCTCTCCCCCTCTCTCTTAACACAACGTTAAGGAGACAGGGTGTGCAGATCATGAAGAAAGGGCTAAGGGCCTGGTGGAGGTGCATCTCAGGGTTCAGTTTTCACATGACAAAATATGATCAAACTTGTATTTGGGGTCTGAGGGATGCTCTCTGTAAAGGAAGATGTGCTAATAACCTCTTTAAGAGGAAAAAAAACAACAAAAGAAAAGATCTACAGTATAGTGTTTTGTTGTAGTGTTTTGTTGTATGGAGATAATTGTGCCAATAAGAGGTTGAAGGCCTCTCTCTTCTTTCTTCCTTCACTGTGGTTCTTCATCACTTGGCCTCATGCTTTTAAAAGCCACCTTCCTTGATTGACCACTGTTTATGTTGTTGTTGTCGGGAGCAGAGTTTGGTTCAAGTCTGGGAGCTCTCCAGGGTGTGGAGTTTAGAAGAGTGCCTTTTTGTAATGCTGATTTGAACCACAAGGGCAATTTCAGTAGCGTGGTCCTTTATTAAAGGTATAGTCCGCTATTGCAACCTAATTGTAAGATAATACACCTTTTGTCCAATTCAACAAATAACTCCTCGCATTTTGCTATTTAACTGTTCTCTCTCTGTACTGAAAACGTAATCTCGTACTACAAACCCTGACTCTGTAAATAGGAGCATGAGCAAAGCGGCGAACACCGCTCACAACAACAATACCGTATTACTGCGCTTTACTTCACAATGTGTGAGACGGCACTGCGCAGGGACATTGTTTAGATTTGAGCTCAAAGTTAACAAGCACACTCGAGAATAACTGACCCTGCCTTTAATTTCTCCACTGTAGCCGTGTCGTCTTTTGTCTGTCATCGATCTCACTTCTTCCTTATGCTGACCACATCCTCTCCTCTTCTCTTCTCGCAACTCAATCTCATAACTGTTTAATAGGTAATAATGTCAATTCAATCAAGTGTTATTTCTACCAGGATGAGGCCATGTGATTCAGTTAAGGACCTGACATCTATTCCCACTTCCAGACAGTTAAGCTGTTGGTACACGCTTCGATGAAGTTAGAGCACCATGTGGACCCACATAATTCTCACCCTATTTATTAAGTGTACACACCAGAAATATAGTCCATGCTATTGAATGATGTGAAATCAGACTTTATATTCTGTGTTTTTTTTTTTAAACTGCGACAAGTTGGCAAATAAATGGTCCGATTCGTAATCTTTCTGATAGCAGTGATCTATGTTGATGATGTCAACAAAGCGTTTTTTTTTTAAATAGCTGAATGGTGTCAACCTGCCTGGTTTGCCTATCTTTCCAACCTTTGTTTGATCAGGGGATAACAGCCGCTTCAGTGGATCGAGCCTGTCCATATCAGTATGATGTTTCCCATCGCTTGTCTTTTGTCCAGGAAAGTCACACTGAGATATACAGCACAAAGTTGTTTGTGCTGAGCTAACAGCGTTCATATCCTTTTACATTACATTTAATAACAATAAAAGGAGCAGTCAATACATGATGGAAAATGCACGTGTTTTCTATATAATATCTACATGATACACAACATATGCATATCTGGATATCACAGATATCACAGGATACTGTGAGGATAAAACACGGACAAACACATTACAGTGTTGCATATCTCATATTGCAGGACATGTATGCACCGTATGCTGTACATTACAATGTGCAAGACACATAACCAGACAACGATTGTACCTAATGCAATATAGTTAAAAAACACGTGACATTGATGCCCCTAGTGGAAAGCGGGACACATTACACATACAATTAAAGACAATTAAAAGGCTACAAGACAAGATAGACCCCTGCAGATTTCAACATGGGTAACTTAGCAGATACTTTTTTTTTTGTATCACCAGCGAGCACAATTACAGGTATTACGGAGAACATCTCAGCTCAGGTAGCTTTGAACACCCGTGACCCATACCACTATAGCCCCCCTCATCCTTCCCACCCCCCACCCCCTTCCATGTAATGGGGACATGCACTAGATAGCGAGTGTGCAACAGCTGCCTACACTGGGGATCACTGCAAATATTCACATTGGAAGCAAAGGGCCACAAGGGGAGGGAGGGGGGTTGGGGGAGAGAGCTAGATTTGCTCCATGACATACATTCTGATTACAATCAGGTTGTCCATGTCCAACAGATGCTTTTAGTGACTTACTTGTATATTAACGCTAGTTTCTATCTACAGTGTTATTACAGGTATATTAACACTAGTCTCTATAGTGTTATTACAGTTATATTAACACTAGTCTCTCTATAGTGTTATTACAGGTCTATTAACACTAGTCTCTCTACAGTGTTATTACATGTATATTACCACTAGTCTCTATAGTGTTATTACAGGTATATTAACACTAGTCTCTACAGTGTTATTACATGTATATTAACACTAGTCTCTACAGTGTTATTACAGGTATATTAACACTAGTCTCTCTATAGTGTTATTACAGGTATATTAACACTAGTCTCTACAGTGTTATTACAGTTATATTAACACTAGTCTCTATAGTGTTATTACAGGTATATTAACACTAGTCTCTCTATAGTGTTATTACAGGTCTATTAACACTAGTCTCTCTACAGTGTTATTACAGGTATATTAACACTAGTCTCTATAGTGTTATTACAGGTATATTAACACTAGTCTCTCTATAGTGTTATTACAGGTATATTAACACTAGTCTCTCTACAGTGTTATTACATGTATATTAACACTAGTCTCTCTATAGTGTTATTACAGTTATATTAACACTAGTCTCTGTAGTGTTATTACAGTTATATTAACACTAGTCTCTCTATAGTGTTATTACAGGTATATTAACACTAGTCTCTCTACAGTGTTATTACAGGTATATTAACACTAGTCTCTATAGTGTTATTACAGTTATATTAACACTAGTCTCTCTATAGTGTTATTACAGGTATATTAACACTAGTCTCTACAGTGTTATTACATGTATATTAACACTAGTCTCTCTACAGTGTTATTACAGGTATATTAACACTAGTCTCTTTAGTGTTATTACAGGTCTATTAACACTAGTCTCTCTACAGTGTTATTACAGGTATATTAACACTAGTCTCTCTATAGTGTTATTACAGGTATATTAACATTAGTCTCTATGGTGTTATTACAGGTCTATTAACACTAGTCTCTATAGTGTTATTACAGGTATATTAACACTAGTCTCTCTATAGTGTTATTACATGTATATTAACACTAGTGTCTATAGTGTTATTACATGTATATTAACACTAGTCTCTACAGTGTTATTACAGGTATATTAACACTAGTCTCTACAGTGTTATTACAGCTACAGGTATATTAACACTAGTCTCTATAGACAAAGAGAAGAGAACATATTACTCCAGTTTTGGCTGACCTGCACTGGTTACCAGTAACATGCAGAATTGATTTCAAAGTCCTCCTCATTATATATAAGGCCTTAAATGGGCTAGGACCATCCTACATTACTCAATCAATTGTCAGTTAAGTACCCTCCAGAACGCTGCGGTCATCTGACACACTATTTATTGAAAGTCTCCTCTAATAGCAATAAGAAAATTGGGGATGCAGCCTTTATTAACTATTCCCCAAAGCTATGGAACACACTACCAACAGCATATGTGGGGATTCTGCATAGTGCAGTACTCGGCATATTGGGTCCGCTTATGAATTCTTTGTTTTGCTCCTTTCTTTAACTTTATTTATTTAATTTTAGCATTTCTGATCTCCTTTAAAAATGTCTTTTATTTCTGTTTTTTCGCGTATTTCATTTCTGTATTTTCTTGTGGGAAGCACAATTGTACATGTATTCCCTCTATGCAAAGCACTTTGAGCTGCATTTCATGTATGAATAGTGCTATACAAATAAAGTTTATTATTATTATTATTATAGTGTTATTATTACTAGTCTCTAAAGTGTTATTAACACTAGTCGCTACAGTGTTATTGCAGCTACAGGTATATTAACCACCAGCCTGCCCCCCCCCTCTCTGTCTCAGAGGCCCACTCCAGCGCCATGATGTTCGACTGCCTCTACCTGGAGCTGTCGGCCTCCCTGGACCACGGCACCACCGAGCTACTGGAGGGTGCGGTGCGGGCGGCGCGGGGCGACTGCGTGGGCCCCGGCTGGACGGACGGCGGCGAGCCGGGCGGAGGGCGCAGGGAGAGCCTCACCAGCAGGGCCAAGCGCTTCCTGTCGGGGCTGGTGCCGCGCTCGTACGGGCGCGAGCGCGACCGCGACCGGGGCCGCTACCGCGAGATGGGCCGCCAGCGCGGGAGCAAGATCCTCCGACAGAAGTCCCGGTCCTGCCACGACCTCAGCGCACTGTGACACACACACACACACACACACACACACACGCACACGCAGAGAGACACCAACACACACACACACACATGCAGAGACACGCAAAGAGAGAGAGACAGACAACCACACATGCTGGACAGGGAGCCCATGGAGGGGCTTGAATGTGCAGGGAGGGGAGAGAGGATGGTAGAAGACAACATGGCGGACAGTGGAAGGAGAGCAACGGAGGACACAAAGCATCAAGCGGACCGCGAGCCAGCCTGCATCTCTCTCGCACGGCGCACAGAGGCGAACCAGTAAAGCAGACGCAACATTAAAGAGAGACAGACTTGGCAGCGCGGCTCACAGAGAGCTCGTTACCTGATGAGAAGCACCAAGAGCGCCTCGTCAAGCCTCTGATTGGACGGTTTACGGGGGTGGGAGGGGAGAGAGGAGGGGGTGTGGGGTAGAGGCAGGGAGGGGGTGCGGGGTAGAGGCGCGAGGGGGGGGGGGATACATTAAATGAAAATGAAGTCACGACTGAACAAGCACCAAGTGACACGCACTGATTATGTAGACTGATAGCAATCTGATGTAGATCTAATGTAGACCTTCTAGCATGCTGTTCCACCATGTGTAGACTGAGGAATGACACTGTCATGACTACGCACTATACCAGAAATATACCATACCTCAGTGGACAATAGCTACCGTACAATCTAACTAGTGTGTCTCGGTTTTTAAACATTTTTATCAATTTTGTTCCGGGCATAGCCCTTTGTACTAGGCGTCGATTTCTGAGGCTTTGGATATATTGCCAAGGGTTTTACGAATTACAGGCATTCATTCATTTGTATTATTGAGGATCAATGCACAAGCCATATTTCACCAAATATGTTGTGATTCAACGTCACAAAGATCCCTTTACAGTATACGCAGAAGGAGCGAGTGGGAGGGAAAGGTTTATAGTAGCTATACAGATACAGACCTAGACGAAGTCATAGGAGACACACATCAGCTACAAAAGTACAAATGAGAGCATTTTTAACACAACCTGTGAATGTGATGATGTTTTATTATTTCTTTATTTCGTTCTCCCTCACTTCACACATCATATAGCGTGTGCTGAGCTGGTGTGATGGTAATACTAGACACGCATGTCTGTGGGGGCTGGCCACACAGAACAACAACAACTAAACAGAAAAGAACGTTCTGGAAACGTTTTGGTGTCTTGTCAGTGTGGAAACACACGCTCACCTGTTTGTCAGTCCACGCAGCACTTATGTTTACAAGGAAATAAATATGTTTTGTTTGATGTCCTTAACGAGCATCTCGTCCTCTGAATTATTTGAATGTCTTGTTGAGGTTGTTTTTTTCTGACTAGGACTTGGCAGGTCCGGCAATGGATAGCCGCGAGGTTTAGAGAGGCAAGACATCTAAAGCCTGTGGTCATGAAACAAGTCCATAAATATTCTCCTTTGTCCCGGGAGAATATAAGGTTTCAGTTTCTTTTTTGTTTTTCTTCATATTCTCAAGCGAAAATAAAATGGACCATATACACTGTATACTGTACTTGACTGAATTCAGTGCCCATTACAAGTCCTTTTATTTCCCTTGCTTGAACCTACAAAACAAATAACTGGGAACATCAAAGGGCTGCAAATGTGTAGCAGACAAGGGAAGTAAGCAGGTAGAAATGATGGAGGGATGGAATGGTAGGTTGTTACAGCTTTTTAGGTCACCAGACCATCAGACAAGCTGAGGTATAAAGGTTGGATCACTGGCTGCAGGACTCGAGATACGGCGACATGGAAAATTGGCAAAGACGAGGCAGAGATAAAGACAGACAGATGAGTTGGGGTTGGAGGAATGCTTTGAGGAGTAATGGTTGCTTGGAGACGGTTGTCAAGGAGACAATGTAGTTTCCCCCCAGTCCTTTGGTATCTCAATTGTCCTGTATTTGTTTAGATGTTCCAGAAAAATGGAGTTTTCTAAGGAAGTGGATAAGAGACACTAACACACTCCCATAGAGATGCAGATTGATTTCCACAATGTGGCCAATATAGGCTGCTAAAAGGGACTTCTAAAAGCCTCTGCCTGCTAACCAACGCAACAAGGTCCTCTTCTACCCCATGGAGGACACAGCACATCGCTAGGCAATTTAGAAAAAAAGATATGAATCCTGCCTGTCTTCCAATAGAGTCTACCAAATTTGGGGCAAAACATCTCTCTCTCTTTCTCTCTCTCTCACTGATCGCTCTCTCGGTTGCTAGTCCGCTGACTCATTATTTCTGCATTGACTGAGTCTGGGCCAATGAACGCATCTAGGGAGAAGACAGTTGACTGATGTCTGATGGAGGTTAAACGCCCGCTGTGAAAAACGACTTCGCACCAGATTGTGTGGCTATTCTCATCTCAGTACTGTGCGTGTGCAATGTGCATACATATCCTCCGTGGGCTGGCTGGTTCATATCTGAAGTGGTATTGATTCCGTGTGCACGGCTGACAGTTTGTGTGTGCGTGTGTGTGGGAGGGATACTGTAAGGATGTCCTTGCTCCATTCCACGGAGACCGCATTTGCTATTAAGGGGAAGTGTGGCTGAATGCCCGAGGGGAAATCCATGTCTATTTGTTTTCACGGAGGCAATGCCTCATATTGTACCCGAAAAGGTCATTGTTCCTCTAGTGTATCTCGCCAACGCACAGAGATGGGCGCTGAGACATCGAGAATAAGTGACAAGGGATAAGATTGTCCCCCCCTACCCCCCCCCCCCCCCCCTTTCCCCAGGCTCAGAACGATGCATCAAGCTAAGCCGACATTGTGTCTGGGTAAAATAAAGGCCAAGGCTAGCACATCATAGTCCCTTGTGAATACGAATCCCTGCAATGTGGATGAATAGAGGGGTCAAAAGGCAAGAGGAAAGCCAGGTGTTCAGGGAGGAAATGAGACAGTGCTTTCAGCCCATATTAGTATTGATCTTAACATTATAGAGGAAATAAAATCATACTTAAAGAGTAAGTATCATACTTAAAGAGATGGTGGTGCCTAAAGAGATAAGGGATAGATATAGCCTACAGTAGCCTATATCCCTTTTTATTTACAATATGTGAGGGCCCCTAGGCTTACATGAAAATAATTACAGGGGTATCGAAGGCATCAAGGGAGCAAACATTTAACAGAGATATTTATTAGGTTTAATTATTAATTTACTACTCTCCACTTAAGTTTCGAAAACCAGGCCGTGCTGGCTACGATATGTCAGATTCATGCCAAAGGACTAAATAAACCCAGATAGCAAAAATCATTTGGCCCAGATCCGGCCCAGAGCCTACGTAAGTTCTGGGCCGGATCTGTAAAACGGAC
>JAODUK010023191.1:0-24877 GCA_027564635.1 Typhlichthys eigenmanni
GGTATTACTTTTTTTTATGTATTGTTTTTACTCATTTTGTATTGTTTTTACTGACGTTGTAGTGTGAAGCACTTTGTGTTACGTGAATTTGTATGAAAAGTGCTATATAAATAAAGATTGATTTATTGATTGATTGTCATTCTACCATTTGTTTCCTAATATTTACCTAAATGGAAAGGTGAAAGGTCATATTTCAAGTCCCACAGACAATAGAGTGGTTGACACATACTGCAGATCTTGTAACCAGACACACGTATACACAAAAGACCGGATGCCAACAAAGGGCATTGCCAGGTTGTCCAAATAGTACTCTGATGCATTCTTCTGTACTGTGCTCACCTTCCAGAAGCTGGAAGACACCTTGGGTCTCCTGCTCAACCTGCAGGTCAAAGTGGGAGCAGTCGCTTAGCATGACCCTCTCCTCCACCAGTTCGCCTCCCTCACCCAGCAAGCCAAAGATCCTGAGGGGCAGCTCCAACACCTGCCCCACCCGGGCCTCCACTGTACACTGAACGAAATCCATTCCCACAGGCTCCACAACATACACCTGGAGGAGGAGGAGAATAATAATAATATTAATAATAATATGCTGCTAAAAGACATGTTTTGAAGAATGCTAAAATGTCAAACTATAAAAAGTAGAGAAACCAAGATAAAAATGTTCAAATAATGTTAAAAAAAAGGTACAGTAAATAAAATTAAAAACACTAATGGGTAAAATGAGCTCAACGCAATAATGGCAGAATTAGATGAAGTAACTTTATTCAGGCCATTCCAAAACTTTGGGGTGAAACTTAGTTTTAAGCCTAGAACTCGAGATCTTTGGTACAGCTGGAAGGCCAGATATGCCTATTAAGTCTGGGTATAACACATCTATTCAACGTGGAGCCAGAAGCGACAATAAAACTTTAACCAGAGTAAGATGGGGTTATAATAAAACCTGCTATAAGGTGTAAAATGAAAAGAATAAAACTGCAGTGCCTCGGGACACTTGAGACGCTACGGCTTACCTTCATCAGGCCGTAGTGCTGTGGATTGCGGACGTCATGTGCGTGCACTGTGCTAATGCCAGTGTCCCTGGCTGTTGTCATCACTCCCTTTATCGTCACCGTAGCAACCGCCGTGTTGGAGGACGACCAGCTGAAATTGCCGCTGCCTCCTGTTGCCTGACACAAACAGCAGAGAATTGGGGTGACTGCATGCACTGCTCTATACATTTAGTGTGCATCCAAGCTGGGAGTGCTTTTAGGAGCGCCATGACACCGTGGTTTGCTTTGTTATTGCAAGATATTATTTGACATCTGCTCAATATTTCCTTATATTCCATACTCTATGTACCGCACACAATGGATGATTATTACATATTCCATGTCATTTAATATTGGTATTTGAGTTGATTACCTTTATTGTGTACTGGTAAGCTTCAACCTTGGGCTGCCATGGAAACGTCAGAATACTAGGACTAAGCACTATGGGGTTATAGATTTCCACATCCTGCTCGCTGTGCACTGGGCTGCTGAGAACATGGGCCTTCCCATTCTGTAACAAACCAGGAGCAGCGTTTACGACATGATGAGCTAGTAAACATTACCAGAGTGGAATGATGAAGGTGAACACACAATGATGCCGCAGCCAGTTAGCTCAAGTGACACTCACTGGATCCAAGATAGATTTGAGGGTGGCGTGGATGAGTGTTTGGCCATCACTAAGTGCTCTGACACGGTGGTACGTCCCATTTAGCGAGGACTCGAGGATGTGGAAGTACTCCCCGGGGAACACTGTGTCGATATGAACATTCTGCATGATCACAAAGACACACAACAAAGAACTGCATTCAGCTGGGTTAAAGACAAGAGGAAGGGGGGGAGGATATTTGTTTTGTTTAGTCAGAACACTACTGTAGCCGTGCAATATTAGCTAATAAATAAACCTGAAATGAAAGTGAGGGCCACTGAGGAGATATTTAGAGAAAACACCTGCAGAGGATTTATACTTTCACAGGAAGAAAGCACTTACATTTCCAAGCCTCTGACATAGTAACAGTCAATTGCTAATTGCCAAACACGATTTCTAACACTTAGCCGGCATGAAAAAATAAAAGATAAATTAACTGAAAAGGTAACAGGCAAGTGCAAACCAATTAACTATATACTGTATGACAGTTAGCCCAAAGAGAAAAAATACTTTTTTGGTAACAGATTCTCCAATATGTACATTATATAACTAGAAACATACTTACATCAGATGGATAGAGTTTATTGCTGGACTTGTCAAATACTTCAATTAGGATATCATACACTCTGCTGGTTTCAAGGACCCAACTGCCTCCTGGGTAAATATTAAATCCTAAAAAGAAAAATGTAAACCCAATTAAATTCCGTAAGGCATGAATAATATGGGATGTTGCTAACAATACCGTATAAAAACAAAACAAACCCAGATAGCCTGGTTCAACTACATAAACAGTCCCGTTGGGCAGGCGAGATACTCCCTGCATGTGAAGACCTAAGCAAGAGTTAAGGAAAATAAAATATGGCACACTAACAATGCATTATATGACCATGTGATAGACCGCATAATCTCTAAATTAACTGTTCATACCTCTATGAAGTGCACAGCACAAAAACGGTTCTCATTTTAATCAAACCCTTAAAACATTTTGCATCTCATTAATTCTCAGTTTGTATTAGCCCATAGATAAAGAAGAAAGAGTACAGAAAACTATATCTGCTTGTTTTACATCACCTTACACGACACTGACAGCATACAGTAATGCGGCCAACTGTAGATTCAGGGTGGGCAGTAAACTTCAGTACATTACAACACAATTATTACCAGCCTCAGACACACAGATTTGATCATTGTAGTCTGTAAATTGCAGCACATGACTATTTGCTGTGGTGAATTTATGGCCCGTTTCCACTGCTGGTACCAGTTCAACTCAACTCACCCTTTTTGCTTCTCCATTGGGCAAAAGTTGGGATAGCACCTGGTACCAGGGACTTTTTCTAGTACATGCTCTGTCAGGGATCCAAGCAAGCTGAGGCCATGCCAAAATGTGACAAGACAACAATGCAGACTACTGATTGGATTAAATCGTCATATCATCGTTGCACAACACGGGAAAACGGCAAACTACTGAAGCAGCCACAACTTTTTATTTACCTTTTATTAAATGGCAAAACCACGGCGTGATCAATTGAAGAGGTGCAGATAGAGTTCTTGTTGACTGCGTAACCAATGTTATCTAGTGAGAACTGGACAGGGCAATTCACGTAAAGTGAAGCTTCACCAAAATGTCTATGAACTGTTGACTGCACAGGGCTACCGAGGTAGGGACATGCTCCAAAAGTAAAAAATGAAAATGACTACCGATCTTCAAACAGCACCGTCGCTATGGTGACCAGGTACAACTGAGTGGGTACTATCTGCAGTGGGAAAATACCCGTGCCGAGGCGAGTTGAGTAGAGCTAACACTAACTAACACTGCAATGGAAAAGCTCCCTAAAGCGAGTAGTCTAGCTGGTACCTACAGCGTAAAGGCGCCCTTAGGTTCACATTTTTCAGTTTTGTCAAAAGGATACTCTTATGATCCAGAACCACATTAATGTGACCCAGTTGAATAGCAGTGACTGTGGAGGTGGCCTGGTCCATTCTGGCCACAGAGAGCTTGGGATTTCCATAAGGGCCAACCACACCGTTTCGAAGATGCAGCTCATATTGATCACAAGGCATGGAGAGCTCTGGAGATACATAAAATAAACATTTGTTTTTAAACTATTGTGTTGAATGATCAAAGACAGCCTCCAAATGTTCTAGCAGTCAGACGTATTCTAATCAGTATCTTGCCATGAGATTGATGATTTATAAACCACAATAAAATCTAAACAACTGTGACATCTGGTGATGATTCATACAATTTGACAAATTAAATAAAACACAATATGGCAGTTTGGCATGGTAGTCATATTCAGTCCATATCCACAGTCATCTTTTGTCAGGTAGGGCAATGACCTTTATCTGAGAAATTGTACAATTTATGTATTCTGAATAGAACTATGGATAAATCCTTAGCACATATGTAATGTGGTTGGAGGTACATATCCCGCTTCTCCCCCAAAAGAGACAATTGTCTTCTTTATAAGAACCAAACCATTAACCTATTAAAATTGTGTGTTTGCACTGATGCAAGTGCACAGTAGTACATGTGTATGAGAAGTTAAACTTGTGGAGGAAAAGCTTTTTAAAGCTTATTCTGGTCTTTAAGCGTTTTAAAATCAGATGTGATTTCACATGCAATGTCCCTGTGACCATTCACACTTCAGTTATGGCTCTTTCCCCATTAATTTAAATAGGGGTCTGATCTTGTTAGCCCAAAATAACTGCCCGGATGCGGTACTAAGGTGGCTGCTGGGTGACCAGACTCGTCTATAAGAAAGCACTTTGTCTTTATTCTGTAGTCAGCTGGGTCAGACCTGTGATCTTCCCCTGCCTGATCTTCTGGACTCTGTATTTGATGGAGGTGCCAGGCAGCAAGTAGGCATCATACGCAGGACTCAGCAGGATGTTGTCAAGAATCAGTAGTCTCACCTCAGCTGCACCCACATCCTGTTGCATGGACGCCATGGTTACGGCACAACAACATAGTAGTGTCAACGGCTAATATGCAAATGAATAGTATTTACACACAAAATCTGATTAGGCACTTGACACTATAAATGCACAATTGAGACTCTTTTGGTTTCAGTTCAAAAGCTCATATGGGTTCTACTTTGCCATCCAATCAAAGGCCTTGGATCAATGCCTCAGAGGCAGACCAGCAGCCAATAGCCTATCCCTGCGGCCTCTCTTGACAGCACAGTGGTGTTCTGACGAGACATGCATAGATATCTAGACAGGCACTGCTGCTCTGACACTACAGCTGAAGCAGAGAGGAGCCATTACCATGATGCAAGCTTTTGCTATTTATAGATCTCTCTGGCCCAGAAGATTGGTTTCCACATAGAGAGGTATTCTACACAATCAATTGTTCCTGTTAAAAAAAGTGGAGTGTATGAGGACTCCATGGTCCATGTTTTTTTATTCCAAACCATAAAAATAAATTTTAGTGGCAATCTATAAGACTGGGAATTATATTAGTTATAATATAAATAGAATAAAACTACTCACCTTGTACATAACCTCTTGTATTTTTGCCTTTAACTTGGCATGCCCCGTTTTCATTCCGGACACCAAAATAATATCTCCCTGTTTTCCAACACGCTCCATTTCAGAGATGTACCCAGGGGGTGTGTATGTGGACTCTGAAAATTTAAGTACCCGGGGGGAGGGGGTGGGGTGGGGTAGAAAGAATAAAATATTACACATTTTAAACAGTTAGCCACTTAACTTGGAGATTGATTAATCACAATAATTGAAGATATAAATGACAAATATAATAATAATTACACGACTCGCTTCAGCAATTGAATGCATATTTCATCATTAGTATATTAACTCTAGATTATTGTTAGCATCTATCTCGGAAAGTAGTGATTAGTAAGGTTTATTTACAAAGCCTGTAGTCACAATTACAATTTCACATTATAAAAACACAGAAATCAACGACACATTCCCAGGTCATCCGTTTAACATCCTGATTTTGGCACCTATTGCACTAGACAAGTGGGAAATATCAGAATGTTATACAGATGATACAGTTGAGGGTTGTACAGACAAAGCTCAGCCTACCGTAAAGAATTGTAGGAGTCAGGAAATCCTTCCATGTCTGTATACTTCACTAAGGTCCAGTCAAATACAAGGCCTGCTAAGGTGCTGAATGTATTTCCTGCAATGTTAACAGGCAACAGCTTAATTTCTTCTACTGTTTGGGAGCTAAAATCAACATGTGCATAGTGATCACTAGTTATTGTTCTAGGACTTAGATCCCTATGCTCAAGTGCAAATGTAGAATAACTGATTAAGCGCATACTTGCTTGACAGCTTACAGCAGCTGAATTAGCCCAGACAAAACACATAGTCATCTTTTATTATGGGATATACGCCTTCCCTTTGTATTCACGCACCATTCACAGAGGCCAACAAAAGCAAAAACAAAAAGCACGCCCTGGAGCCATTATCAAGAGGAATCGAGTTGTGACTGCAGCTCATTAAACAAAATGTGTCTGCCCTATATTGAATTGGATAAACAGACCTCAGAGTAGCCTGAGGGAAGAGGAAAAACCTGCCATGGGCCTGCACTAAATAATCACTCTGAAAGGTCTTTGGAGCAGTACAGATCCATACAAGAAAAAAAAAAGAAAAAAAATAGGCACAGTAATGTTGTTATATGAATTGTTGAAAACTGTGTGTGATTAGCACTTCACAAGTTATTGAATCGTTAAGAACCAGTATATCATGCTATTGAAGTCTTCTTACCCTCTGAGTCAAGTGCGTGGATTTTCAACTCTAGTGGAGAGTCCTCCAGATGTAGCTCTCTAGTGGTGGACACGATCTGGATATCACTGATGACGTCCACAATGGCGTCGCAGCGCAGTACCTGCCCTGTCACTGTATGGGAGAGGACGGCAGATAGACGTACCAAGTTCTATGGGTGGGAATCACCAGAGGCACCACGATACGATATTATCACGATACTTATGCCACGAAATTATTGCGATTTTAAAAATATCGCAATATTTTAAAATATATTAATTTTTCCAACTTCAAATAATGTCCCAAAAGGAAAACTTTGACAACATTGGTTTATTAACCTCACAAAAAATTGTATTGCTGCAAAATTTGATTGTCAAGCCAACTAACTGACATGAACGTGTCATAAAAATTGTATACACCAAGTTAAATTCTCATGTGCAATATATATAATGAAATTGCGATACTTGGTGTCCGCGTATCGATATACAGTATTGCTATGGGAAATATTGTGATACTATGCTGTATCGATTTTATCCCCCAACCCTACAAAGTTCTGTCCTGTTTTGGTCTAAACATTTACAGAAATCGCCATTGTTTGTATTTTTTTGTTCAGAATGTAAAAACGAGAAGGTAGGTGATTCCCAGCATCTGGGCATGCTGGGAATCAAACCCAGGACCTTTCAGATGGGAGTGCGCTATCCTAAACTAAACTAGGATATACTTTTCCTTTTACATACCGTAGAGGACTGTAGTGTTATTCCATTGGGAGTTTGTCCAATGGAATGTTTTGTTAATCCTTAACAAAATACAGAATGTCTGGACATCAGAATAAATATTAGTCTTGTTATTATTATTTATTTATTTGTGTATACAGTATTATAAATATTGTATACAGAATTTAACCAAAAGTTAACAGCAATACATTGATAATACTGTAAATTAAGCAATAGATGACAATTAAGTCACAGAAAATACAAAAAGAAGAAAAAAGTGAGGCCTTCCTTGCAGGGCCCAAAATCATCCGTCTTACATTTACAGCATTAAAATTGAAGGAAGTCTTAATTTATGACTTTATAGCTACGTAAGCATAATTCGGAAGTTACAGCTCCTGGAGTAACATCATGCAAGTCATATGTTGCATAAGGCATATTAGTTTTGGATTTTATTCAAATCTACATGGTGTATGATCCCAAGGATAATATATCCTTTTGGAATGTACATTAATGTTAGCCAATGTTTTGATAAGAAATATTCTGACAATTGCTGGTAAATTGTTATATTACAGTGGGGCAGTGGTCTCTTCATTTTTTCCACGACTGATTGAACCAAGCAGTATAACAAGAAATGTTGAGTATTTTAAACTCACCAATTCATATTCTATAAAATGGATATTGAACATGAAATGAACACAGGTCACACTATGACCACTGGTACATAATAACTACATTGCATTTTCAATTAAACAGGAGGAAAGTCAAATGTTACCTCACACTTTAGAGTCAGTGCACTTACCAACATCTTCAGCCAAAATGATGCTAGTCAGTCTGGAAGGGTGTGTGGACAAAGCCTGAAGAACAGCACGTTGGGAACAGCCCCTTTCATCTGCATGTACAGCCTGGATGCTGGCAACCTCAGGCCTAGTGGAAAACCTGAAAAACAATGGCCAGAAGAGAATGGCATGACAATATTCATTATACACTGGAGTACAATGGGGTTACTTTCATCAGATGGAAATTGGATGTGCAATATACAATCAAATAAAAAAAATATTAATTTAATCATCTTTAGGGCATGTCTAACACCTGTGGGAAAGTATAAACACTGCATTTTGCCTGAACGATTATTGACAAAATATGTCGAAACTGTTAAGCTTGTTAAAATGCACTTGTACTGCAAAACATTTCAGTAGATATAGTACTGTGACAAAAACTGAAACTGAAACGTCGTCAGTGAACCGTCCCAATGTGGACTCGCATGGGCAACGAAATATGAGACCCACGTTTCACGAAGGATGCCAGACCATTATTCTGCTAGACTAGAGGTTATACTTACCATCTGTAGCAACCTTCAGTTGTTTCCAGCGTGAAGTTTATTCTGGTACTCCTCGCAAGTGGTAACAACACTTTGGGAATATTTAATTTCGAGGTACAATCGACATAGACAACACTGACTGATATCAACACTAACAATAATAACTTCAAAGTAAATACTGCCATTTTCGCTTCATGAGTTTGCAAATGTACAGTGAACTTGCAAAAATAAATGCCAAAATATCAAAAGTAATTGTTTATATGAATGTTTTCAGATTGCAGGTTGCCCTCGGTAGTACTGTACTGTAGTTCTGAGGTAGTTTACTTGATTGAAGCAGCACAGTCACTGTAGCCATTCATCAGTTCACGTTGACTTGCGTTGAACTGAGAGTTTCAATTTCTGACAGTGAGGAAAAGTAGCCACATGATAATCTACAATGTGCTTTGAGTGAAATCCCCTGCTTTGGCTTTACCAGAGACTGTTGTTGGACTCGCGCAGCAGACATTAACAATCATTCCATTTGGGTTTAATTTTAATTCAAAAAGTTAGAAAACAACCTAGCATTAGCATCTTATCTACAAATACCCGCCATTAGCAGTCCCAGTCAGTGTGCATGCTGGGAGTGAGTCAGTTAAAATGGGTGGGTCAACAAAAATGACGCGCTTTCTTAAAGAAATAGTTAGCTTTCTCTGAAATAGAAAATATAAGAGTTTTGTTCTTTGTGGTTGTATGTTATTATAGGCCTGTGGTTATTATAGGCCTGTGCGTACCGTATAAATGTTCAGTCGATTTGTGAAAATATGTGATATGTGAAAAATCCTTCTGTATTCTTACAGCAGATTCTGAGACATTGATTAGCCTATGTATGTAGATAGGCAAATGTACAATAATATAATGTAAAATAAAATATAAAATGCATGATTACATTTGTCATTTTAAGAGCTTCAGACAAAATAACATTACTATATATTTTGAGCCTGTCATACAGCATATTTGGCACTTTTTAATAATATTAATAATAATAATAATAATAATAATAATAATAATAATAATAATAATAATAATACAATTTATTTTGAACGCCTTTCTAAACACTTAAGGACATCTTACATAGCAAATATACAATAACAAAAATATAGAACATAGATATAAAACAGTTGCCTGAAATATACATACTATAGTAATAAACATTTGATCTGAGAAATATGTACTAAATAAATAAATAAATAAATAAATAAATAAATAAATAAATAAATAAATAGATAAATAGATAGGCATTCAGATTAAGTAGCCTAACCATTAGGTTCAGATAATATATTTACCCTGTTCTTTATATGACCCCTAGGTGTCACTGGCAGCTATGTGTTAATACTTGCCAAAAGTAACCTACGGTAGAGTTTGTGAAATATATGCATTTAATAATATGTTGTCATTGATTAATATACTGCTCCTGCTGCTATATTTTATTGGTCATGCTATTATAGTATACATACTGTATATGTGCATAGCACATAAGGCTAATTACCATGCTTTATTAGCATTCATGGGTATAATGTATTTTGTTTACAGAACATACTACTTCTCACTGTCAGAGATGATATATTGCATTAGTCAGAGTATAGACAAAGAAATACGGTATGCACCTATAACTCTTGGTTTACATAGGCTGGTCTTTATGGCACCCAAGGGAGAAACTATTGTATTTTATCACACCTAAAATACACACACACAATATGAATTCATAGATTATTTTTGGTCATTCTTAAAATATAGGGCAAGTCTGGCATTACATTTCTGCAATATAGGTTTGATTTAGGTTTGATTTGGTAATGAGAAAGTCACTTTTCTGTGCTGTTCAGTAGAGAAACTGTTACGCTGAGTACAATTCATTTGTTTTGATAAGGCAGCTCTGTTTGTATCCTATAGAGATTGATATTCATTCATGTAGCTTATGCATGCAAGATAGATTTCTGGAATGATTGGCATCATGTCTACACTGCTGAACAATACCTATATACACTGTGCTCTGCTGCTCACAGTTCCCATGCGCGCCGACCCTCAAGTCTAGACAACTTAAGAGCACTGTAACAGACTGGATTCATTGGTAAGGCCAACTTCTGGTAATGTGGAGCCATTTCAGTTGCTTGCATAGATCATGATTTCCTCCATGAGCCGAAGTCTGGCAGTTTTCAGAGCATAGCTGCCATAAAGGAGCGCCAAAATTAAAAAGAAAGTTCTCAAATAACTGGAATGGAATCCAATAGCAGCAAGCCATGCCAGTTGTAACCATTTCAATGGTCCTTTATGTGTATATGTGCAGACTGTTATGTATTACAAGAACATGTTGTATAGATAATACTATTGCTTCATGTGCCACCCACCTCCATGTCAATCTATTATATAATTACATACTGAAGCTGCAGTAACATATCCATGTAGGTGATGCCAACATCAATATGGCATATGTATTATGTTTTCAATTTTTTAGATCAGATGCAGCTGCTATGTAATTCTTCCTGTTGTCATCTCATCTGGCATACATCTGTGATATTCTTCCCAAGGTGAAGGAGGGAAGCTTTTTTGGCCACTACCATGCATGGTCAATCCTAAACAAGGAGGTAGAAGGCTAGCGTTTACTTAAATGCTTACTCAACGGCAATGTTCTCAGGCTGTGGACCAGCATTCAACAGAAATGTAATATGCTTTGAACGGGTCACTGCTTCAAATAGCTTGAAAAGTGCACAGCTTTAGGACCCCCTAGGTAGGAGGTGCAGTAAAGTGTGCTGTAGGTAGCCATAATAAAAGTTGTTACGGTTCAGTGAACGCAGGCCCTACCTTAGGGAGTTATCCTGTGGGTTCCCAAACAGAAATGCAAAATAAGAAAGAGGCGGATCTCTTTCACATGATTACCAGGCAAAGCAATAATAAGGTTACAGATGTGTCTAGTAAAGTCTTGTCTCTGCCAGCAATGTGATTTACCTCTTTTGTCAACGTGCATTCAGGACAACACAACACATTTCCTCTTAATGTAAACAGTGTTTTAAATGGCAGTTAAAACTCATACAGTAGTTTAAATTGTAAAAGCAATGAAAGCAAATTTAAAAGAAGAATATCTTGTTCCTTGCTCCGAGCTATAAATTCTCTGGCTCTTCCCATATTACTTGATCCACAAGGAATAACTTTGAATAGGTCCATGCTTGTCTTTGCACTGATAATCACAGACGGAGGAATAAGACATGAATATGCGTTCGAATTCATATATTCTCTACTCTTAATGCAATATCCTAAAAACGCTATTGTTTGATTTAACTGCATGCAAAATGAAATGTGTAGAATATACTACCTGCTCTTACATTGTGTTGTTTAAAGGAAAATGTAAATTCTACATTTTATAATATATATTTATTAGTAAAGCTCCAAGTTCAAACATTAAACTTAGATAAAGGCTGGACACTCTTGTAAGAGACACACTTTCATTACATTCACCTTAATTGCCCTCATGAGCCTAATATAACATGTCCTTTAAATATAAAATAATTCCTACACTTCATCTTTGACCTGTGGAGATTATAGAAAAGACATTATGCTCATTTTGAGATATTACACTTATTATATACTTTTATATGTACGGTATATGCTAATTATATAATATGTGTACTCATAGCCTATAGTGAGTATTGTACATGTGTGTGTGGCTTGTGGCTGGCTGAGTTTATGGCATACTTCATAAATTACATTTTGTTTACCTGAATTGTGTGTCGGCCAAAGGTTATAACAGCACATTGTAACGGTATAATGTGGATGATCACATATTCTGTGCACTCTCACTGTTAAGGTATAGCATGGCCATAAAAACGATCAGATAATAGATTGGATTATGCTGTATGTTGGATTAAAGCACCTTAAAAACCACTCTTTCTCAGCAGTAAAATCTTATATCCCCCAAAAGGGGATATCAGGATAATATGTCATGCAGCATTAACACCTGATACAGCAATGTCCTTGGCAATTATGTCAGTTTCAATAAATATTAGGCAGTGACGACAGCAAAGTCAAACCAGCTGAGGCAGGAATTACTTAATTCTGTTTAGCAAACATATAATAAACATATTGTAATCACAATTCTTGCTGTGAGAATGAGTAATTGGGTTCATTGGGTTCAAACAATCATGTATAACCATATACAAACATTAGGATCATCTTTAGTGATATAGGGCTGAAGTCATATTAAGTGTTGGCACAAGAATTACTATATATGCATGCATGAGAAATTATGGTGCAAGTATTAAGAGAGTGTCTCTGTTTATGTATAATATATTCTAATAGATATTGCTGTCAGAATGTTGCTTAGTATTCATTAACTTGTAATTTCACTCTTTGTAAATCCCAATTGTAATATTACTTTGAAACTAACAATTATATAATAGTGACATAAACTCAAATTAGCTATGGTCTTTCATTGATACATGAGACACTGAATGTAGACTATACTTTTGTCTATAAAATATGATATATTTAATAGTCAAACAGCACAATGTGTCAACTAGGCCTATAGCGTCCAGTAAATAAATAGTTTTATTGAATATAGGCCTACACACTACACACTATACGCCAGCCTGCCACGAATTTGATGTGTGCATGATTTAAGGACACAGCAGGATGTGAAGGAAATAAAAGTCTGCACTCTGCAGCGCCATAGACATTCAACGACTTTGATAGAAGAAGCGTAAAGAGAATAATGGCCTATTTTTAACGCGAAATTTAAATGGTTAAGGAATGGCTTATCTTGGATATTGGGAGCACGGCGAATAATAGCATATTGAGTAGACCTATAAGGCTATAGGTTACTTTTTAGCTAATCATTTAAAAAACAAACGCACAAAACAAAACAGACCTATACTGTACATGAAAAAATAATTACAGACACACACGCACTCTTTTCTTGTCGTATGGCGTTGTCCCGCCCACCAAGAAGAGAGAGGGGCGCTCAAGCCCTCCTGTGCCCACCGTGCGTACCAACTTCAGGAGAAGTTTTTTATTCGTGACCACAACGCACGCTGACCAGCAACAAAGGTTAGTGAATACGCCTACTGCATATTACACTTCGTGCAAAGATTGTCGCTGTTTTATTTACAATGGACGCGTTTATATTAACTAACGTTTCTCTCCATGATGGTAATTGTCGTATGGCCATTGTAAAAAAAAAAGAAAGAATTAAACTAACAATTATCACGATGGCATGATATTGCCATATCATGTTATGTGAGGTTTTTAATAAATATTTTCTTGATATAGGCCTATGTTTATTAATATCACCAGAAGATACCATACTATTTTATAATAGCCTATATTGACTCGACTGTAATCTGTGGTGGGTTTCCATATAAATATTTATGTTATAATCTATGAAGTAAAGTATCCTATAGTGAAACTTATTTGGGACAGACAGCATGCATTTTAGTCAAATTAATGTAAGTGGTCACTGAACTTTATAACATGCTAACATGTTTGCTTGTTAATGGGGAATTGTGTGTGGGGGCAGTCAAACTGAGTAAAGGGATAAAGGTCATAACTACAAAGCACACAGTAGTTAGAATATGACCGGACACTGATAAGCAAACATCCCACAATGATCATATTTATTCGGAATCACTCTGTAAAGGCAGCCAGGTGTGTTTAGTAAACCTAACAAAGGTTCAGCTTTCTTTCAAGTTCATAGACTGATGCTGTAGAGAAAACCAGTGCATTGGCTTCTGGTACTTTGCAAGCTGAGCTCAACACTGGTAAACACCAAACCAGTGGAGAAAGTTAAAGATGGATGCTCTGGTAAAATGATTTTATACCTATAGCACACACACAGACTAATACTTTATTCCCTAAATGATCCTGCAGTGCACGCCTTGTCTTTCCATGACCTTGCCCGTGTGATGAAGTAAGAGCACCATATAGCGTGGTATAGCCAGGGTTCTATTAAGCCTAAAGACCTAGAACTTATTTTCATATTTTTAACAGACTGTGCTTCAATTTTTGTGGCTTTGCATGTTGGCATGGGCGTGCTCCACAGTTAGACTAATGGTTTATTCACAGCACATATGCTGGAAATTAACTTGTAAAACGTGAAATTACATGGTTGACATTATAGGACATAGCCTATACATTATTTTCCTATAATTATCTTGCTTATATTTAGCAGTTTGTTGTAGACTACAACGAACATGTTGTCATCTTCATAAATAACCAAATAATAATGAATTACATATATTGATATTATGGAGAGATGGGTAGTATTGTATTGTACCTATAGATTTTAAGGAAAGTAAATCCTCTATAGTATTTTCTAATATGCACTTTCGTGTTTAGTTTGGGAAAGCATACAGTACTTGAAATACCACTGTTTCATTTTCATTTCACCAAATAATTCTGTAGTGTAATATTAGAATTCAAAGTAGACTTTTTGCACATGGAATGTTGACTTTTCTGTAGAATTTGGAGCACATGCAGTGGGAGAAAACAGGAACAGGATAAAATAGAAAACACCTGTTTTTCAATACAGTATGTATACTGATTTAGATGAAGTCACTAAGTCAGTGCATAAAGGATCAAGCCATTATGATTCTATTTGACACTTCATAACACTGCACACTTATATGATTCTGGAGTGCATACATTAGACAAGTTTTCAAATATTAAACAGTATATTATATATATACATAAAACTTTTACTCTTTTTATAAAAAGAAAAAAGTGTGAGAAGGACTATTAATTTGTTCCATCACATCAGAGCAATTCAGAACTGGGATGATATTGGTGCTTCATCATCAAAATACTATTAGGCTAAGGCAGAGGAAATGTATTACTCTATATACCGGTACAAGCTGCATATTCACATTTTTCAATGAGCCAATTTAAACAATTAGAAAAATACAACTGAAAAACCACACAAAACATGAAAAAGCTGGAAATGCAGAGGGGAATTCATAGGAATCAAAGAAAGGGGAACATGTTATAATTATATGACTTGTCATTACTGAGAATACGCGCATTAGCTAAAGACCAGCTTCTAAGAAATCATCCAAAAGATGATATCACAGTCCATGTCACAATCATGCATTAACCTCTTGGGAACAATCTTCCAACTCTTTTGGTAGCCTAAAAAAGCGATCATGATGGTTTAGCTGTAATGCTAAATGAATTACCCCTTCTGAAAACATTACTCCCATACCTTCATTGTCTTTGTTTAATTCATGTTTCAACGCTATGTTTTTAAATGTATTTATGAAAGTGATTAACATTAACAGCAACACAGCATGAGACCCCTTCGATTGAACACTGGCATCTTGATAGTTCGGCCTATGATTTTTTAATATTGTTGTTCTGTTACATTAATGTCATTATTTCTTTGTGTTGAGCTTGTATTCAGCATCATTGGTGACATATCTACATGCAGTTAAATTAAATGTAAAATCATGTATTTCCTAGAATATGCATGGTAGAGATAGTATTACAAATAGGAATATTAGCAATGATAACATTTTCACACTAAAATTAAAATGGGAGAATGGGATGTATTATTATAAGTATGTATTTGTCAGGTGGCCCACATCTCCTTTTTTGCCTGAAACAAACAAAAAAACTATGTTTAGGACACTTAGGGCGTTACCCATTTGGTGGTATGGTGTTATGGCTGATATACTAGACTGACATACTGACAGTAGTTTAACGCTGGTCATGTTCATGACACAACCCACACGGTGAACGATGAAGCAAAATTATAGACTAAACTATTTTTAAGTGAAGATGTCAGTAACCTTTTTTATTTATTTTCACAGGCTCCAAAAGGCCAATTATTTCTAACCTGGACTGTTTCTAAATATTTTCTTCTGAACAGAAACACTTGCAGAGAACTGCAGTGAAATCCTTTCTTTCTGTCCAAAATGAAACTTCACAAGTGGACATTGTTTTTATATTGGCTCATACTGTACCTGCATACCAGTCTAGGCCAGAGAGACTGCACAGGCGTAGAATGCCCCAGTTTGCAGAACTGCATCGAAGACGTTCTGGAGAAGGGTTCCTGCTGTGCCAGCTGCATGCAAAGGGGATGCACCTGTAAAGGCTACCAGTATTATGACTGTGCCCAAGCAGGGTTTCGGAAAGCGAAGGTTCCGGAGGGACAGTCTTACTTTGTGGATTTTGGAAGCACGGTGTGCTCATGTCCACGCGGGGGAGGGAACATTAGTTGTCACTATATTCCGTGTCCTGAAGTCACCCCAAACTGCATTGATTTTTCGCAACCTGCAGATGGCTGCAGAGAGTGTCGACGTATTGGCTGTGTTAGCGGCGGCCGGAAGTACGATGCCGGGCACACGTTCCAGCTAGAGCCCTGCCGGGTGTGCCACTGCCCGAATAGTGGCGGAAAGCTAACGTGTTCTGCTATCCCTGAGTGTGGCCTGCACAGTGTGCAGAGCCCAGCGTCCAACAGCATTCCCCTGAAAGACATCCCCCATGTCCATGACAGCATGCAACCAAACCCTGCAGAGCCAGTATCCAAGCAGCGACTAGGAGCCACTCTGCCGCTGTATAAGCAAGACCCACCCAGCTTTGGCACAGAGCAGTATGACCTTACACTGGCAGAGCCTACCAATCCTGCTCCCCTGGACGTGGCCCAACGTCTGCACTCTGGAGGAGAGTCAAGACACACGTCCTCTAGTATCCATGGTGACCTGGCCCGGGAGCCAACGGAGGAACATAGACGCAGGGCCAAGGCTGAGGAACATCACATGACAAGCACTGCTAGCAGAGCTCAGGAACAAACAGGCACATTACTGACAACAACAACAACAACATCCAGCACACAGGGGGCAAGCCCAGCGACCCCCAACCCCCGACGGGAAGGTGGCGAAAAGGCCATGAGACGTCACACCGCCAGGGACGGAGCTCTGGAGGGTGATCGAAGGGACACGACATACGTCACGCCTGATGATAGGCACACTGGCCGTCACAACGACAGACGGGGCCACATCAACATGGGACCAGAAGAGGACCTGAAGGAGGACAAGCCCGCTTACCCCACTGTCCAGCTCAGTCCCACTATCAGAGGACCAGCCAAGGTGAGAGAGCAGGGAGAACCAGCCAGGAGTCATCCCCACACCCGGCACAACTACCAGCCTCATAATGGTGACATTGACATGGAGGGTAAGTTTAAAGGTGATTTATAGGGTATTTTATACATTAATTAGCAATAAAGATATAGTGGAGTAATGGTGTCCTGAGCAGGGAATGACATCACACTCCCTGTATGTGTTCTATTCTTTGTTTTTATAGCGGGACGGCTGTGAGTGCATGTTAGCTCATGTGTGTGTGTGGCCCACAGAGCATTTCATTTGGTTTGAGATGCTGATGCAGTTATTGTGACATCTAGTGGTAGAAAGTCATATATAGAACCACTATAATAAGTCTTACCCTTTCCCTTTAAATGTATATATACCGTATAAACTAATACATTAATTTGGGCTCTACTTCAAGCTCACAGTTTTTTCTGTCATTAAAATTACACTCCTCGATTGCAGATTAAACCTCCAAACCTCCAAACCCCCAAATTGTGACCCCCAGCACACATGTTATATATTAAAACAAAACACTTCATGGCATGTACTGTGATTTTAGAATAAAAAATATTCCACAACAAGTTCAAATCTTGACACAAACCTTTGAAATTGACATCTATACCGGTAACAGCAGGTCTTTGTTTCAGTGGAGCAATGTAAGGCTTGATGACATTTGAGAATGCATAAATGCATTTCCATCTGATGCTTTTTTCATAGTGATGACAGTGAAAAGGGCATTACTTTATCGTAAAACACCTTATTCTATTCTTTCACATCCTGTGTTTGGATGAGGAATTCATAATCTCTCTAAACAAGCTGGCAAAAACCCAGGGAAAACAATGGTTTACAGAGGCTGTGCTCTAGATAAGCATATCTACCTTGCTCAGAAGTAATTGGGATAAATGCCCCTGTTTGTAGCACTATATTATTCTGGCTAATGCTTTATGAATGGCAAATAGATATCTCAGGTAATGAATACAGATACAAATATGAATGTTTAGTATTTCTACTGTTCTAAAGTACTGTAAACATAACTACTGTATCTTCATACAGGTAAAACATGTGAAAAGATTACACACACGTCTGACTGTACATTGAACTGGAAAGTAGGATAAAATAGGATTATAGGATAAAATAGGACTTTCCATTGCAGAAAAGGAGTGGGTCCAGTGTATCAAGAAAAATACTTCTTTAATTCTACCAAGTTGAATAAAATGATGAATGGCTATATGGAAATATTGCTTCATTCTATGGAAAAACTAATTAGATTATATTTCTACAGTATAAAGTTAAGATGTTTATAGGGCAAGGCTATCGTGCTGTGAAATATGAAGTATGTGAAAGTAATTTGGGGTTGGTTAAAACTTGTAATCCACTTTTATTCACATAGCAAATGTAGTTAGGGGATGTATTATATGTTTCAGCCTGTGTAGGCCTATGTGTTGTTGTGCAGCACTACAGGGCTCTGTGTAGGCCTGCTTGTTGTTGTGCAGCACTACAGAGCTCTGTGTAGGCGTACGTGTTGTTGTGCAGCATTGCAGGGCTCTGTGTAGGCATACGTGTTGTTGTGCAGCACTACAGGGCTCTGTGTAGGCCTGCTTGTTGTTGTGCAGCACTACAGAGCTCTGTGTAGGCCTATGTGTTGTTGTGCAGAACTACAGGGCTCTGTGTAGGCCTACGTGTTGTTGTGCAGCACTACAGGGCTCAGATGGCTAACTCGTGGCAGGTTAACCTGCTTTACTACACCATGACTTTTGTCGAGACCTGCCAGGACATTTATCCCTCCTTTCGGCACCTGGCCTCCATAGGAATGTAGAGTATGTCTGTATGTATCTATGTGTGAGGTGCATCTAGAATGAATATGTAATTCACACACACATTCACTATCATTCCTTTACTAAATGTACTGTAGGGTTATTGATTATGGGCCAGTATTGATACTCGTGAGCCACCAGAAACATAAACAGTGGGTATAACAATAGACGTTCTTGTCTTTAAATATGCATCAGTGCATTTGGATACTGGCCAACTGATAATTCAGTTATACATTACAGATTGGTGGGCAGACTGTGAGAGTTATGCATACTGTATAACCTATATACTCTTAAAGGTTTTGGTTACCTGGGTGTAGCTGGTCTTGCCAGTCTGTACACCTCTTGGGCTGTGGGCCATTTTAAGGTTCTCATTGATGAAGGTTGCTGAGCTGAGGGAAGATTTCCAGAAAGGTGACACATTAAGGCAGGAAAGGTTTCTGCAGATAAGGCCCTTGACTGATGCCTATTATCAATGACATTAGGAAAGGATGTCAGAGCCATTTGTAAAGGAAGCAAGAACACATTCATTAAAATGGCATCATTACTCATTCACCAAACATGGATATACTTTGCATTGACAGAATAAAAAAGGCAAATGCTTTTTGTCAATAACTTCCTCTCGTTTGCCTTTCCTTTAGATGCAGTGTTTGCAGAGGGGAAGGGGTGGTGGTTTGTTTGTACTTTTGGATGCTGGTCTGGTCCTGGTTTAGGATTTCTCTCAGGGTGTACCTGCAAGCAGCATAATACCTATGTGATGAATGAGACCACTGTTGGGACTTGATTGCCAGACGTACTTGTGCCTCCTACTTGAGCCAACGTGATTACCAGACTCCCATGAGGCCTGCTGGGTTCCTAGTCCTACCAGAATTGAACCTAGCTAAAGAACCCTCCTCCCCCCACACACACACACACAAGCACACATACATTGTATGTGTACGCTCTCAAACTCATACAAACATCACCAAATTCAAGGTAACACCGTACTAACAACAATTTTGTGTGACTAAAAGGTGAAACGTGGCTGAAATACAAAACAAAATATGTGTGTGGGTAAAATATCTAAAGTAGGACCTTTTTTTATCGCCAGTACTGTCACAACATGTTGTATATAGCGGTGGGCTGAGTACTGTAGATGTGTACTGTAATTTTCTTGCTGGATGAAAGGGAGTGTGCATTCCAGACTTGGCCATGTTAGAGATAATTTCTTTTACACCATCACTGTGAGGATCAAGGGTGAGGATCTAGGGTGCCTTGTAGGTCATTTCCAGGGATCTTCAACAGATTCACATGTCACTCACGTTTAAAAATATAAAACCGCTGCCTCCAAATGCAGGAACCCATGAACTCATAAACATGACCTTAAGTAGAGACGGAGTGGTGATAAATAACCGAATAGCAGCTTTTTCTCTTTCTACCATCTGCACTTTAGTGACTAAAGATGGAAAGCAGCTTGTATTTTTCCTATCCGTTTTATGCTTTGCCACTGGATCAAGGTTTTTCATGTATAAAATATTGACCATTAATGAGCTTGAAAATAGGAAATATAGTTTTCTTGGAAATTAGTGATGCTTTTCTTTTAGCACGTCTGGAAGCTGGATTTGAATGGGTTTGCCAAGTCAGGGAATTTCCTGTGTTCTGGTTCGTGAATGTACCATGGAATATTTTAGACGTCATAAAGCAACAGGAAAGGGGTCCACACTGAAATGGCAGGCTGCTGAGTGTTAAACTAAGGTTGTGTAATGGCATATTATATCTACAAGTGGACCTCATGATTTTACTGCTGACTTCAAATATTCACATACCATGGGGACACAATCCAGTGTTGGCACGGAGGTAATGTTTGACAACTTGACGAGAAACCACATGTAATTCAAAGCTAAAGCCCCTTACGTTACATTTACATTTGTCTACTTTTATCCAAAGCGACATACAGTTTCTCAATAGCTGAATAGGTCATAAACCAGCAATTAAACAAACAGACAGCATTCTGTTAGAATAATGACACCAGCATGTTATCAGGGCTAACATAGAGTATCTTATTATTTATTCAGCTCTCAAAAACTATTGCTAACTATTGCTAACAGCCTACTTTATATTCTTTAATTTGAATGTTATAAATATATAAATAGATAATGATTTGACTGCCCTGACTGCTACAGGAAGGTCATTCCATCATTGCAGTGCCAGGACAGAGAAAAGTCTTCGGCGGTGGTGCCAGCCGCCCAGCCAAGGTGGTAGATTGAAATGCTATGGTATGGGCCTGGAACCAGACCATTGCTTGGAGGTAGTGCAGGCCAGTTCTCTTGACTGTCTTGTAGGCCAGCACCATTGTCTTTAATTATATGCGGGCTGATATAGGGAGCCAGTGAAGGTCTATGAAGAGGGGGGGTTAAATTTGTCTGTCTATCTGGTGCACCATGCGCTGTTACTGTGTTAGGGGTGATCGATGTTACAAATACCTTATCTCACAACATCACATCTAATTTGATATTGTTATATCATATCACTTTTATATTTCAGAACAGTCCTGGTCACTCTTTTAATGTGCCACAATCTAAAGCGGTACATCGATGCTTCATGCTGGTTACCGAAACACGGGGCTGTCACAGCATCACTAGTTCTTCAGTATACAGAGCTGAGGCCAGCGCTCAAGGCTTTCTTCAACTCAGTGCAACCTCAGTCAAAGGTTCATTGAGATATAACACATTTGTCCATGCACTCACATCAGAGTCTCCTGTATTAGGGGAATATAGCCCTGTCACTGACACGCTCTTCCAACCTGATCTAAACAGGCTGGGGATTAGGTCATGGTGATAGCCGAAAAGCCCTCCCTATTATGTCATAGCCAGCTGCTGTTGGTAAATGTCTAGGATAGAATGATGTATCTTGGAAGTCTACAGGATCACTGCAAGTACTGTATAGTGGAAGTGCTGCACACACACACACACACACACACACGCATGCATGCACACGCGCGCACACACAGACACACACACGCACACACACACTTTCTCTCTCTCCTCCCCCCTGCACACACACACTTGCTATAATTATCAAATGCATGGAAGCATGTTTTTAACGTTTAGCAGACATGGGGGCCCTTGTTTTTTGTGCTGCTATTCAAGTGTTTGGGATCCCACTGAACCACTTATCATCACACACCTGAGTTCAGTTATAAATGAATGCCATGTTCAGAGAGGCAAATACATACAACGCAAAGATTAGCACGCCACTTTATGAAGCCACAGAGACATGTCGAGAGTTGCCCATTTCATTGTTTGGCAGATGATGTCACTGCGTTTGATTGCAGACTACTCTATACTTAAGCGATAATAGTCTGTTAGATATATTGATATACATGTGATGACAAACAGGCAGACTACTCTATACTTTAAGCGATAATAGTCTGATAGATATATTGATATACATATGATGACTGATTTTTCAAGCACCTATCGGGTCCTCTTGTTTTTATTGTGATGAACTGTCACATATAATTATTACACAGCTGATTGTACTGTAAAAATCTTACAGGCTTGATTAGAGGGCATGTCATGAGCCTCTGTAGGCATTTTTAACTTATGTTGATGGTTTAGGAGATTGCTTAGCTTTGATGTACAGTAACCATTTTAGAGAAAACAATCAACTTCCAAGGAGAAAGTTGTAGCCACTGAATTCTTTGTATATGGGATGCTGGATTGTATCCCAAATGTACATTTTACCATCCGTTATTGTCACAATTGTCTGCCAATTGGTGTGATCTTATTTCACCTGCAGTAAATGAATAGTCTGCAATGGGAATAATTATGTTCCCTGTCTTTTAATAAGACTACATTCACTCTGGTTCAAAGAGACTTGTTAGACTAAGGGAGTAATTTATGCATCAAGGAGTCATTGTGTCTTTCAAATTTTCTCATCCCTAAACCTATAAATTATGGACAATGTACAGCAGCCGCTTGCTTAATTCTGAAAAACAGCCTTGGAGCTGTTCTGAAAATGAATGTTACAAAGAGGGATAACAACCTCATGGTCTATTCATATATTTTAGTGAAAGTTCTCAGAGGTTTAGAATTCTTATCTATCTTGAATTGGAGTAAGATTTTCACTTGACAACTTGACACCGTCTTTCCATCACGTCATGACACAAGTTTTGCTTAGATCTTCAAATTGTAATTTAGCAACTCATTGCAACTTTCTCAAAAAGGGTGTTTTTCAGTTCACTGATCCTCAACCACAGATGACCTGTTGCAAGCAAATGTTGCTTGGTAAGACACCATTCACATTGTTTATTGAATGAAAAGTGGTGATAGTTACTTATTAAACTGAATTTTGATAGAGAATCAAATGTGGGACAACCTTATACGGTACACACATTCTAATGTCATGCCTAATTGCCATGAAATGTCATGCGCTCAAGAGTTATTCCATTGTCATAAGTTCTGTAAAACAGATCAAATCAAACCACTGCTCTGAGAGTAATGTGATGAACCAGAGAACTGGTTGTTTTTCCTGTAAATAAGGTGTTTCCTTGTTTTAGTTGAGATTAGTGGTTGACCTTTGTCTGACCTTTTGCATATACTTTGGCTCTGATTTAGTCATTACAGTTTAATATTCCATTCCAGTAAAGTCACAGAGGATAAAAAACACAACATATTTCTTTACAAAAGTTAAGATGCGATTTAGTGACGGTTTACAGTAAATATTCTGTAATCTCCAATTTGATGTGACTGTCAGACATGTTTCTCGATTTTCTTCTCTCCTTTACAGAAACAGAGTGTTGGGTATTTTATCACTCTCTCTCAAGTGTTAACCATGACATTGCGCTCAAATTTGCATTGTCACACTCACACATGGAAACACTTCTGAAACACTGAGTGCACTAAATGGGATTAGGCTCACCTTTGTTGTGGTATTTGTGTTTTGATACAGCATCTGCCAAGGATCTTATGAAGGGCTGCTGTGAGAAGGGGAAGAAATGGGCTTCAGCTAATGGACACTGCAACATGGCGCTCCCAACCAAGGATATGCATTCTGTGTGTCGGTAAGCCCTTCATTTAATTACTATTTTACCAATTTTGTTTAATTCCAATAATTAAATGCTAGTTGACCTTTTCTTTTGTGTGTGTGGAAAGGAATTAATTATAATGTTTTAATTTATTGTATGAGCAAGAAGAGAGAGTATAATGATGCTGTTTTCATCAAACTGACTAACAGCTGTCACATTTTGATGTGACAGTTATTAATTACAATGAAAAAAAAATTAAACAAGAAATTAAAAAAGATAAAACCTTATCTTTAGGTTTAATGCTAAAATTGTAATCAAGCAAAAAAATGTTATATATATATATAATATAATATATATATTATATTTATACCATTTTAATACACACGCGATAACGATACAAATTATATGTAAGTCGGCCATTTTAAATCTTTTAATCCATCCATCCATCCATCTTCTCCCGCTTATCCGGAGTCGGGTCGCGGGGGCAGCAGCTTCAGTAAGGGACCCCA